>CAJQZM010040568.1:0-10544 GCA_907164665.1 Colias nastes | reverse complement strand
GTATTTATTATATTTTCTTTAGGTCAACTAAATATAAACTTTTTCCCACAAATTCACTCGTGCGAAACACAATTCAAAATATTATCATCATAATTGAAAAGAAAAATTTCAAATATACCATTGAGATAATATTACTACGTATGGAGGAGACACCACGAACAAAATCTGTGCGCCATTTTTTTGCTCTAACTAAGTTTTTAAAATTATTATCTAGTTAGGTACTTACCGATGAAAAGTTATGTTAGTCACTTTTCCGTATTATTTGTATTATTTGTGCAATATCGTAACACACACGAAGGCATATTTGATGCGTTTCACTTTAAAACAAATAAAAAATGAGCGTGCAGTTAAGCCATATGGCTTATGTTGAGCGGAACATAAGTGATGTAGGCGGTGTCGTCTCCATATGTATATCTCAATGAAATATACTACAAAATATCAAGAGCTCGTTAAACTTAATAAAAAAATATTTGCGGCAACTTTTCGCAAATTTTATATTATTATAGTTTTCTTTTTAAATTTCAAACTCTCCTGTTTATTTATTAAATCAACCCAAAAAAAGGAAGTTTTCAATTGGACTGTAGTTTTGGGTTTGTTATCTCAGAACTTTCGACTGGTTGAACCGATTTTGATGATTTTTATTTGTAGGTAAGCTAGTGCCTGAAAGGTGCAGTAAAATATCCACTTTAAACAATTCAAAAGCAGTTTATATGTTTTAATTTAAATCGTTCGTCAAATAAAATAAATAAATAAATAAATATTTCAGGACAATTTTCACACACGGCACGATCTGATCCCATACTAAGCTTTCGCTTGTGTTATGGTAACCAGATGGCTGATAAACATACATATAGTATAATTTTAAAATAAATACTTATATAGATAATTAACACCCAGACACAGAGCAAACATCTATGTTCATCACACAAATATTTGCCCCGGGTGGGAATCGAACCCACGACCTCTGACTCGGAAGGCAGGGCCACTGCCAACCAAGCCAACCGGTCAGTCAAAATATTAAATATATAATTTTAAAACATAAATCATAACATGCCAACGTAACATAGCGTATAACCTTGCAACTTTACAAAGGTTACATAATATATGAAAGTTTTCAGATGTGTTTGAATTAGTTTTAAGTACAGTACAGCTAAAGTAGAAATATGTTTTAAAATTAATATCATTAGGTCTGAGTGTAGTTTCATTTTATAGGACTAGTTGCAAGTCCTGACTTCTATCGCATTAATTATACTACGTCTCTCATAAACTTTAGTTTATAAGTTAAAAATGATTAAAATATTATTTTTAATAGAGAGGCGATATTAGGTGGAAAAAGAACACTCTCTTTTGTATGTAGCGGCATGAAACTAAATGGAAAATGTTAAATGATCTTAAATAACATTTTTTAAACAACTAACTACACAGATTATTATCAATAGATTCTACCGCCTCTAATTATAGAAATGTTTCAATAAGAAAACGCTTTTTCTTCGACATATCAAAATAAATATAAAGAAAATTCAGGACCCAAAATTAGGACTTTATACAATCCCATTCTACGCAAGCACCTAATTACACATTACTTAAGTAGTGACACAAAGGAACATGATTTTGCTATTACCTCTGTACACTGTAGTACTTTAACTAATACATTTTATTAATTTCCTAGTCATATTATAAGTAAAAAGATCGTGTAGATAAATGTGAATTATTAGCAACAATTTACATCCATTATCTATTGAATAATACTAATTTACTTTGACGCCTAATCGTGTGTGCGTTGTGCCGTTTTTGAAGATAAAATGTTGTGTTGGTAACCTATCTACACCTTTTTACTTATATTATTTATTTATTTATTTATACTTTATTGTGCTGGCATGTAAATAAATATTTAATGGTCCAGCAGAGAAGGTTGCCGAATCACATAAGAGTGATCTCATCCAGGCAACCTAGAGACTGTGTGGAGTAATATTACATAAATTATAAATATTACTATATTTTATACCTTTTACTTTCAAAACACATTCGTACTGTCTCTAATAACACAATAGAAATGTCATTGATATGAGTTTCATAGAAACAATTTTAGTAGATACGTGACCTAGATACCTATGAAAAGAATTCATGTCATTTGCTGTTTTTAAAGCATAATTATTGAATCGAAGTTGAATGTTATCTAACTTACAAGGTTCGTTTTTGAATAGAAAATACATAATATACTATGTGTAGTTCATAATATTATGAAGTAATACGTAAGTGGGACTATATGAATAGCTTTATGAAAAAGTGTATAGATATTATAATAAAACCTTTACCTTATTTTTTGTAGCAATAATTTATTATACAATACTAGCTGAGCCCTGCGGTTTCACCCGCATTGCTCTGCTCTTGTTGGTCTTAGAGTGATGATATTATGTAGCCTATAGCCTTCCTCGATGAATGGGCTATCTAACATCGAAAGAATTATTCAAATCGAACCAGTAGTTCTTGAGATTAGCGCGTTCAAACAAACAAACAAAGTCCTCAGCTTCATAATAATATTATGAATAGAAATTAAACATAGGTATATCAAAATTTTCAAAGATTTCGTACAGGTAAGTATTTATTAAATTTATTAATTCGAATTTTTAACATACCGCGCCGTTTCCTCTTCATAATTACCATTTTGAGTACAAAAAATCAACTGTTTACAATAGAACAAACTTTCATATAAAGGCTCTATGTTGCGTGAAACTAGCGAGTAATTTTCTTTGTCCAAACAATTGTATAGTTTTTTCTTTTTTTCCATACATTTGCTATGTTTAGTGCTAATGATTGTAGTTTGCTAAATAAACCGTTTAGAAAAATAATTAGAACACTTCTTGTTTGTTAAATTGAGGTCGTATTGTTAAAGTACTCGTGTGTTTATTTTAGAATGTTAATTAAATTTCCTTTGGGAAATTTCCAGAAATAAATGGAAACTTATTTTGTAAATAAGAAATTCGTCTAAGTTTTGGTAGGTCTGTTTTTCCGTTTTCAATCTATAATCTTAATATATATGTTACCGGAAATGTATGAAATCAAGGAATTGTATACAATTCCTAGGAAATGTGTACAATTCCGATACCATTTAGGAAATGTATAAAATATTGTTTAAAAAACTATTTAATGCATGCATATCCTAGGAAATGTATAATCTTCCTAGGAATTGTATACAATTCCAATATCGTATTAGGAAATGTGTAAAGTAAATGCTTTCTGTAATAAAACACGTTGTTATTTTTTTTATTATAGCTCTTATTGATACAATCGGGTAACAGTCATACCGTAAAATTGTAATAATATTATGTTCATATTATTATCTTACTAATTAACATTTTAAAAATCAACTATCTAACTTTTAACGTAAATATCACAAAATCAACTCATATTTATTCTTATAAAATCAAATTTTCATTTGGCAAGTAATCAGTCCCCTCTTCCCGCTGTCCCCGCGTATATTTGGCGCAGTCGGATTGTATAATCCGCCGTATTACATTACGGCTAGCTGTTTTAATATGCCGAAAATTCGTCTTTTTCAAAAATTCTACAAAAAGACGGTCGCGAGCTGACGGAGCCCCACTTCGTGGGGCTCCTATTTCTGTGTAGTTTTAAAAAACACGAACCTAACCTAACCCACCCCCTTATCCAAACCAAAAATTTCTGATTACGAATTATCGGCATAGTTACTACAAAATGCCGACCGTTTGTAAACGGCCAGATTATATACAATTTGCCCGCGACACATCAATATCTTAAATGTTTTACATTTCCGATAGCTATTTAGGAAATGTATAGATTTCCTAGGAAATGTGTATAAAATAATTTATTTCACACATTTCCGAGCGATTTTAGGAATTATATACATTTCCTAGGAATTGTATACAACGACGGATTACATACATTTCCAGTAACATATATAAATCTCGTGTCACAATGTTTGTCCTCAATGGACTCCTAAACCACTTAACCGATTATAATAAAATTCGCACACCATGTGCAGTTCAATCCAACTTGAGAGATAGGATAGTTTAAACATGTAGGTACCACGGGCGAAGCCGGGGCGGACCGCTAGTAATATTATAAAGCTGAAGAGTTTGTTTGAACGCGGTAATCTCAGGAACTACTGGTCCGATTTGAAAAATTATTTTGGTGTTAGATAGCCCATTTATCGAAGAAGGCTATAGGTTATTGTCATTACCCTAAGACCGACAGGAGCGGAGCCCAGCGGGTGAAACCGCGAAGCGCAGCTAGTTTTTATGTAGCGTATGTGTAATCGTTTAGACCCGTATACGTATAGATATGTTTATGTGAGGGTTTGTGCGTGTGTGTGTCTGCAAATACGAAACTTCATTCAAATTGTTTGTATAATTATTGCATGAATTAACATTTTATTATTATAATTGTTAAATAATAGAAAAAAATCTATCACGAGGATTCAAACCCGCATATTTTCTATTCTTTAAAAAATTCTCAATTCTAAAGGTAAAAATCTAAATATCAAATATTTAATTATATTAAGCGGAGTACTTATATCGAAAACTATAAAAATTTCACCTACATTTGAAGCATAAAGAATGGCGAATAAAATCGATACACTATCTTCTCTGGAGCTCACAATATTTAATTTATAGTGACGTTCAACAGACCCTTGAAACCTCTGTTTTTTCGCAATATTATTAACTCAGTAAATTTATTACAGAACACGTTATTTTGTCATCATATGAAATATTGCTTACACTTTTGTAGTATTAATTTTGAGTTTAATCACTGTTTCTCGGCAGAAAACAACAAATACTTGATAAAGTAATTAATATTGTGATAATTTAGGGGCATACATAATATATTTTTGAATGATGAGCATATATATGATTTTTTGGCTGCAGAAACTAGAATAAGTGTTCGAAGTCCAATTTTGGTAAAGAAAATCGATCGATTTTCTTTTAAAATAACATTTATATGTGCTCTATATCTCCAATATAACCTTTTCAAGACGTAGCAAGAACTGTAAATATCCAAATTGCTTAAAAGCAAAGAATATTATATTATTTTGTATAGCATATTCATTGCACTGAAACTGAACACTGCGAAAAACCTCTCACAAGTTTTTTTTTTTTTTTATAATCAAGACGCAACGCTAGTTTTGCTAATTAAATTAATAATAATGTTCTAACTAAAGCAGATAGCAATTATCTGCAAAATCCAATATTGTAAAGACAATTTTACTTTCATCACTTTAAGAAAGACTGAAGCACCTTAATCCGATTAGCAATCCCATATTCTTGGAACGAAAATTTTTATTGAGTCTCGTAAGCTTATTTATCGAACAAAGAGCTTGAATAACTTTGTAATACTGGAAATATGAACATTTTAAATTATTCTAGCAAGTTTCTATAGAATAGAATAGAAAGAGCACTCAAAAAATATGTTTTTCACTAGGTATGAATACAAAACCTTTTTTACATTTTGAATGAGATATCACTGTGTCTTTTATCATATACTGCTATTTTCAAGTTTTGCTATCCAATTTGCAACACCTTTTTTTGCAAACGCAATTTTTCATAACTAAAATTTTCAGGTGTTGACAACCCTATTTTTCATAACCACAAATTTCAGGTGTTGTCAACCCTATTTTTCATAAATACTATTTTCAGGTGTTGACAACCCTACATAACCAAATAATATATTAAAACCAATTTGTACGAACGAAGTGTCAGGGCTTTGGTAAAACAACGTAGCTTCAAATCGAGACACGTAGATCCAAGTTCAGGTTTGCTTTGAAGTCATAAGTAGCAATACAATAGGAAATAGATTTCAAAAGGCGAGCTAGTTCACTTTGGGACCTAGATATGCTATTTCCGACTCTATGTATAGGTGTTATGTACGCTTTTCCTTTCATAGGATAGGGATTAATGTAAGTTTTGAGCGTTTGAAACAGCTAGGGCAAAAATTATCCAGTTTGTAGTCTGTACTTATCTGTATGGTCTGAGTTGTTTTCTGCTCCAACATATTTGCACTTTTTAAACTGTAATTTAAGCTTTTGTGTTCATTTTAATAACCTATTACTAATTAACGTAAATAATCCAGGACTAAAAATTAATCGTAGTCATTTGGAGTAAATAGTGTAGGTATGTTTGCTTGTCTGTACCATATAAGCTCTGGAACTTTTAAATTATTATTTTACAGGTAAAAGCTATATAAATAACAACCTATAGAATTTTGATTATTTTTAAAACACGTGTAACTATTTCACCCTCATACAAAAATGATGATATTACACATTGCTAACCTATTTTACATTCCACACAAAGAAACCACATGACTATCCTAGATATTAATAATAATTTATGTTAAATTCTCGTATATTATGAACAAAGGAATATTCGAAAACATCAGAACAGTGATCAACATACCCAATAATAATTAGATACTGTATATGTATTGCTAAAATATAATCCAGCGGAATTATTTACCAAACTATATAAATAAGAAGAATATATTTTTATTAAACTATTAGATACAAATAGTAACAGCCTCCATGGTAAAGTTGTTGTCACGTGAGCACAGAACCAAGGGGTTCGATTCCCGGTGGAGACAAAGAAAACAAAATTTCTCGGTCTGGCAGAACACATAAGGCTGATCACCTACTTGTCCGTAAAGAAAAATCGATCAGTGAAACAGACGTATGCGTAATGCATCTGCCCCTTACCCTATGTAGAGAACACGGGACTTAACTTCAACACAAATACAACCTAATGATTCTTGATAATGTTTCTAATTAAAACATTGAAGACAATTGCTATTCCTTACACGAAATAAAGGAATTGTAGGGCAATAATATCAAGTGTTCCCTAATGACATCTTAAATTTCTATATCATCCAATTTGGCTACTTCACTGAATATCCTTGCCAAAATACATTAAGAAAACCAAGTTTTTTGCGAAGGGAACGCCATTAAAATATAAATTGGTCGTTTAATTAAAGATACAGTGATAATGGTATTAATTATTAAAGTGGTATTTATTCTGGAGAGCGTTGAACTTGGTGGAAAGAGCCTATTCTTCCTTATTCCTTAATTATTCGTTCTTGTTTAAGATGGTTATCATTCAATCGAGATAGCAATTGAAAATTAAGTTTTGAACGCAAATCACTTTAAAATAAGGTACTAAATATCAAGATTTGTAATGTAATCGTATTCATATATTCAAAAGTATGAACTTGTACACAGTATATGAAATTATCACAGAAAATATAGGTACATATAGAAAATACAGGCTTACGGATTTTAACTTTAGATGTTACATCATAAAATTGTTCATTATTGTTGGAGTACTACTAGGTACGGCTTTTTTAAAATAATTACTCAGTTTATAAAAGCCTCAAAAATAACACTAACTTCATTCGTTCCAGATCAAATTAGACTATCACAAACAACAACCTCGTCACAACAAAAAGAGCATTAAAAGCAGTTAAAAACATTCAAGAAATAATCCAAGGACTATACGGGACTATACGGGAAGTGCCCTCAAAAGCGACATAACACGCTTCGCTTATTTTACAAGGACAATGCTTACGTTTCACACCCGTTCCTTACCTTTGTTTATTTCTACATAAATATCTCTGGAAATGTCGACTTTAAGCATGAATCCAGTGAGCAGAAGAAAAAATGGAAACAGATTACTCTCCCGTTGCATGATAAAGAAAATATGTCAAATACGCTTCGTTCTTCTGAATAAAGTAACTTGTAATAAATGCGAATATAACTCTATGTGCTATTTGTCTTGTTACGCTCTGATTTTGATGAAATTAGTAACAGAATTAGAGAAGCTTGAACAAAAAATGATTCGACTTAAATAGGGAATGAATATATTATTATGTAACAGCTGTGTATAACGTGCTTGCTCTAGTTCAAATCACATTATTTTTATGTACCAGAATACTATATAACGAAATATTTTCTGATATAATATCACTAGATAGTATAAAACAAAGTCACTTTCCGCCTTATGTGTGTATGTCTTAGATATTTAAAATGACGCAACAGATTTTGATGTTTTTTTAATAGATAGAGTGGTTGTTAGGGAAGGTTTTAGTATATAATTTGCTAAGATTAAGACAAGGCGGACGAAGCGTTGGGTAAGCTAGTTATCTATAAACGTAATTACTTTAACATAGTTAAATTGTTCAAGGATAGAGATGTAAAATAGCTGTATTCATTAATATTCATCTAGTTATTCATTACACAGTGTTAATAAATTAATTCAACACGAGACCTTTTGCCGATCACAGCTCCAAGGAATATGAAAAATATTTAAACTTGCTATATTAATCAAAAACTTACAGCGTCTGAAGGCTGCATTTAATTTTAAACTCACGCCTTCATTAAACAAAGTCAAGTTTCCTTTGCTACGATATTTATTTTCTAAGAACGGGCTTATCTTTGTACAATAGAAACTTGACAGTATATAAAGGACAGTCACATAATGATTAAATGGTGCGTTTGAATGAGCGAGCCAAGCGAGGAAATTTTTGGCGTTAGTATATGAACGTCTACTAACGCCAAAAATATATACGCAAGATAAGTATTCCTACTGTTTTGGCGTCATCACACATATGAGTATGAAACAGCATTCCAGAAGTAGGTAGTAATTTAATACGCTATTAGCTTCAATTGATTCTTCAGTAAACGACTGCTTTAGACTCGATTTGGACGGATTTGGATTTTAAACGGACATATTAAATTTAAACTTACACTCATCGAGGATCGGTAACAATAAATTTCATCTTATATTTGTATTTTTATAAATATTTCAGGACAATTTTCACACACGGCACGATCTGATCCCATACTAAGGTTTCGCTTGTGTTATGGCAACCAGATGGCTGATAAACATACATATTATATAATTTTAAATAAATACTTATATAGATAACACAGTGCCAACGTCTATGACCTATGTTAATCGCGCAAATATTTGCCCTAGTTGAGAATCGAATTCACGACCTCTGGCTTGGAAGGCAGGGCCACTACCAACCAAGGCAACCGATCAGTCAAAAGAATAGTCTAAAGAAAAATATACCAAAGCAACCGTAGCAATTCACATTACGTACTAGATTTATAACATAACCGATTGTCGCACAAATTATTTGCGTCATACAAAAACACTTTAATTTCTAGAAGCATTTGCTGTGACAGTTTCCTTCACAAAGCATTGCCACGGTTCATAATTAAATGTCTAATAACGCTTCGTTTTAGACATTTTCAATGCATTTAAGAACTAGTTGATGAGCGCGGTTTCACCCGCGTAATTCTGGGCGATCCATATTTTTTCAAAATGTTGAGCATATTCTAAGCTAGAAGAATAATGAAGCAACATTTTTATTTTTTGTTTGTTTGTTTGATTGGATTTAACTAAAATCTTCGGTTAGTGAAAAATTCGTGAAAAAATTAAAGCTCAATCGATTTAGAACTTTGAGTTTTTGAAGCTTTCATTAATAATTAAAATTTTAATGAATAATTAATATTTTTAATGAATAGATAATAAAGTCAGATATATATCTACATATAAGCATAAGAGCAAAATAAATGTGAATTAATTAACCATTAAAAAAATGAAGTGGTGACCATTACGGCATGGCAGCATCTACGTTCCTTAGTCACATTGCACGTTTTAAGGCGCCAATTTGAAAGCGTAAGTGCAGTAATTTCAAAGCAGAATCTTTTCAATGGTTCGTGAGTATGAGAAGACGTACAAAACACATCTACGGAAGTGTTCTTAGTGGGAATGGTTGTTAAAGTAAGATTTCTTTGTTTGACGCACAATCTTTTTTTAATATTATAAAACTTAAAAGTTTGTTTGTTTGAACGCGTTTATCTCAGGATAAACGAGAATGATTTGAATAATTCTTTCCGTGTTAGATAGCCCACTTATCAAGGAAGGCTGTAGGCTATATATCAGTGATACAACATAGATAAAACCGCGGGACACAGCTAGTTATAGGATATCTATACATATAATAAAATCGTAGGAAAGTCAGAACTGTACAACAGATACCTACCGAAGCCAAAAATACAGTTTTTAGAATTTTTGTCTGTTTGTCTGTATACATATATTTCCGAGCTAATCTCAAAAAGTACTGCATGGATTTACTTCAAATTCGGTACAGAAAAGCTTGAGACCTAAGGAAGGACATATGATAGGTTTTATCCCGGAAATCCCACGGGAACGGGAACTATGCGGGGTTTTCTTTGACTGCGCGGGCGAAGCCGCGGGCAGAAAGCTAGTAAGGAGATATGTAATAAAAATTCCAGTACCTTTTTTCATTATTTCGTTCCCAGAAATACGGGACTACGAATATAGGTTATAATTATTATACAGAGAATTCTTATAAAAGGTCCATTATATTAATTTTCATAAAGTTCAGTATATTTTATTTTTAATTAAGCTCGTTATAACGGCCTTTATAAAAATATAATGTTCAATATCGCACTTAAAATTCTTAAATAAAATTCCATATCGATACTC
>CAJQZM010040565.1:0-21808 GCA_907164665.1 Colias nastes | reverse complement strand
GCAAAACTAGTTTGTCCTGAAATCGGGTTTGGCCGGTAACATATATAATTAATCAGCGATGGACGAAAACGTTCATAAAACGTCCCAGTAATGGAAAAAAATATAAGTAAAGTTCGCTGAAGTAATACGATGAATGTTCGCAACGCATAATCTTTTTAAGTGCATAGAACATATATACAGGGTGAATTTTTTCAACAGGGCGTGGTTTTAAATATCTATACCTAAAGTTTCTCAATATTTTAACCAATATAAAAATATTATAAACATTAATATATTTATCATTTTATCAGGTCCACTGCAACCTGAAACAGTAACAACCCCATTAGAAAGTGTTCAAGAAGAAAAAGAAGATACCGAATGGCATCAGACCGCAGAACAACAGGCAGAAAATCGGGAAAATGGTCAGTCTCGAATTTACATTTATTAAAAAAAAAGTTTTTTTAATGCTTAAAGAAAAAGATTTTAATGACAAATCTCGAATACAGGAGAGGGGGAAGAAAACGACAATGATATTAAACGCAAAACAAGTATTACAACGGAAGACCTGGAGAACCAGGACTCCGACGTATTGGAGTCGGCACCTGTCATTTCAATGGTCACAAACCATACCAATGGCACGCTAAATCTCTGGCAGTTGACTTTCGATGATAAATCCAAGTTCTCTCAGGTAATAATAATAAGTATCTCATAAATAATAAATATTACGTGATAATTTGTGAATATTTGTTTTCAGCACAAACCTTACGAGATAAAATTGTGATAAGGACTCATATGTGAATTTTCTTACAGGTCCTCTCAATAGGCCACGCTTCAAGAGCGTCAGGACATCGGTTTAGAGTCAACGATATAACATGCCATCCAGTATTACCGCTATTACTAACAACTAGTCACCACAATATATCTGGTAAGTGCTTTCTGTTATTAAAATGCACTTTTAATCCGGATAGATATATCACACAAATGAAATATCACACATTTTTTAGCAAAACACATTAACATAATTCATTAGTCGTTCTATGGGATGATAAATTATAATTTAATTAATTTGCTGGTTGCAGCACTTACTCCTAATTTTCTAGTAATACTTTTACGAAAATTCTTCTAATTATTTGTAGCATAAATAGAAATATATGAAGTTTCATTCTGACTGATAAAAATGTTAAAAAACAGACGAAGCACGTGAAACGGCACCCACACCAGATCAACTAGCGGCGGGTGGACTATGTTCTGAACTAATAATGTGGCGCGTGGAATGCGTGGGTCCGCTTGGCAAGTCTGGTGGTGTGGCTGAACTGGCGCGAGTCAACTCGCCGCATCTCTCCGCGTTCAGTAATGTGGCTTGGCTGCCTACCTTACTGCCCAGGTAATAAGACTGCTTTTGCTTTTAATTTTTGTGGTAAGATATACTTGGCCAATTAGTGGGAGGTGGGTTATGTTCTGAGCTGATAATGTGGCACGTCGAATGCGTTCGCCCGGCAAGTATAGTGTTTGTGGTGTAAATGTAATGAAATTATTTTTTTTCTTATCTCTTTAGTTTGAATGTTTCTGAAGTATTTAAAGCGTCTATCTATCTCGTGGCAACGAAGAATCGATTAATGTTTTTATAACTAGGTTAACTTCTATAAACTCTAACTATTATAAACGCCAATTGTATTTTTTTATATTTGTATTTCTATTTTTAACCGACTTCAAAAAAAAGGAGGAGGTTATCAATTCGGCCGGTATGTTTTTTTTTTTTTTTTATGTATGTACACCGATTACTCCGAGGTTTCTGAACCGATTTACGTGATTCTTTTTTTGTTCGATGCGGGATGGTGTCGAATTGGTCCCATAAAAATTTTATTCGGATAGGCCCAGTAGTTTTTATTTTATGAGCATTTTTGTCTGTATTTGTAAATGTTGCAAGTGCAAATTTGAAGTCGGTTGTTTTTAACGCAGTTATTGACTTGTCTATAATGTGTAAGATATTGTAATAAATTTATTTATTCCAGCACTACACTAGGAAATCTCTCCAATTCGCCATCAGCGTGTTTTGTTGCGAGTGACGGAGAGAGCTTACGACTGTTTCAAGCAGTTATCGACGCTCGCACGTTGTTAGCAGAAATAGCATCATCAGAACGACGTCATAAAGATGTAATGGTATAATTATTTTGTAGATAGCTCAGCTAGCTTTTATATTTCCATAAAAAGTCCCATTAGAAATGCCCTGTATATAATATTGTATATTTTAGTTTAAATACATAGTTTAATTTAGTGAGACATATAATTAAAATTATTCAACCTGTAACTAACATTTTTTCTACAATCCAAGTATTATATCTATCTATATCTATATCTATACATATAATAAATCTGTAGAAGGGTCAATTCTGTACATTGAAAATATTGAAAAAATAAATAGCAGGGGGTGATACTGGATCGATACCAAACCCAAATATGTGATTAAAAAAATTTTTGTCTGTCTGTCTGTCTGTCTGTATGTGAAGGCATCACGTGAAAACTAACGGTTCGATTTCGATGAAACTTGGTATAATTATACCTTATTATCCTGGGCATAAAATAGGATACTTTTTATCCCGGAAAAATACGTAGAAAAAAAAAAATCTTAATTTTTCCGCGCGGACGGAGTCGCGGGCGGAAGGTAGTATATCATTTAAGAGGAACTTTACACACTCTTTTCCTATTCCAATATCATTTAAGGTTAACTTTACTCATTCTTTGCCAAACTAGACTGCTAAAAACAATTTTATTAAACGTAACTTAATTTTCCCAGCACGACACAATGTCAATGTCATCGGACTCTACAATAGAAGAAGGCGGTGGAGTTCCCCTCCACGATCGGTTTAAGATCGTATCGCAACAGTCCACCGCACGGCCGGGCGCGATCATACAGTTGCACGCTATAGCGGACGCGACGCACGACTGGCATAATACGCAGCTGTTGCACGTGTTTCAAGAGCAGCTGATTACGGGTATGTTTAATTTTCAGCGATTTTTTTGACGTGATAACGTCTTTAAAATCGTTTTAGTCGGGTGACATGTTCAGAAACTTGTGTCACACCAAAACCTCACGAGCGCGATCGCAGGTATAACGAGAGAGAGACGGACCGATCTCCCGTCTCATCTCGAGCGCTGCCACCAATAAGACGTTATCACGTAAACATCTCGATCGTAAACCTACTTTACAAACAACCAATTTTTTTTAGTAGAAGAATGTGAAACAATGAAAAATAACAACATTGGGAAAAATACTCAATTTACTAGCTGTGAAGAATTAGATGAACCTACACCTTAACACACATAAAACATCCAATTTTTCACAGCAATTCAATTCCACCGTTAAGAGATGTCACGTCTCCCCATGACTTTTTTTTTGTTTACTAGTGCAAATATTCACTTTCTCTTGAAAATTTTATAATTAATATAAAAAAATTTCAAACTATAGGTGAAAGAACATCAACCGATACGGAAAGCGCGGACTCCGGTGTGGAAGGATCAGACGTGAACACAATAACGGAAGCTGGTCTCGAAGCAATAGTGGATCTACGTAAAGCGGCAGTTTTCAATGAGCCCTTCTATATCGTGGTGTTAGAGAGAACTGATGGTGGCTCCACTGTGCATATGTGGCGGCTTACTGTGTCATCGCAGGCGGATTCGAATGGTACTTTTTCCATTAATCTTTTTAAAAAAGAAAGCTGTTTTTTGTGTAGAAATGTATGAAATTTGTAGTTGTATATTTAAAAAAAAACTATTTCAGACAGATATGGTAAAAAATGCAATGATTTAATCAGAAGTACGAACAATAATTAAATTCGCATTTAAAAATTATTGATTTGTTTTCTGTATGGTCGTTTTAATACTTCGTTATATTTTTAGATGATATAACAAACAGCATGATGTACGTACCGGATAGTGCTTTGGTACAAGAAGACGAAGGGGGAGAGTCTCGAAAGAATTCAGTGTCTGTTGATGCTGACCAACCAACGCCTACACAGCATTATCATTCACATCTTGCAATTACTACTAAAAAGGTACACTATTCATACATAAATTATACATGTACATTGTATTAAGTTGTATTGTGGAATATTATTGATTTACACTTACTAACGTAATAATCGAATAACTACACTCCAACGCAGATTTTTTTCTCTTTAATAATTGACTAAAATGGTAACAAAAGAAGAAGATTATTACTTACTGTATTCAGTTATTTACGTTTTCGCAAAAATAATTTTATTACCTAAGCATTATCATGAATCTGATCAGAATAGTACATGAAATCTTATTTCAGCATAACCAATCAAACTGTATCAGCATCAATTACAAGTATTAATATTAAAATTCTCGTTACCTAGGTCTGTGAATGTCCGCTATCACTACCGGAAGGTGTGGATGTCATCCACGCTACTCCAGCGGCGGGTCACTTGAGCTCAGCTTCTATATATCCAGCTTGTCTTGCACCATACATACTTGCTACCGCCTGTTCGGATAGCACACTCAGGTAAACTACTGAAACTTATATATTTGTGTATCGGCATTAATGGATCAATAACGGTATTATTAACTACAAAATGTTTAGCTTTTTCAGTATATACTTACTTTGTCGCGTGGTTTCACCTTAGGACGAACCCGCTGGTAAAAGCAATTATGGTTTATTAGTTATTCTGGAACAAAATATACAAATATGCGTTTCCGTTTATAATATTATTCTGTAAGATAAGACAAAATAAGATGTGTTTGTGTTAACCAAATAGAATCAATTTTAAAAGTATGTTCTTTACAGATTTTGGAAGTGCAACGTCACTAAAAAAGATGACGATTTTGAGTATACATGGATGGAATGGGAAATGATGAACAAAGACCAAGAATCGACAATAGACATTCCAGGTATATTTTGATATCACCCTGAATAATTACTTATTTAATTCCAGCTGTTTTAAATTATTTGTAAAGTGTTTGGATTGTGACTTGAGACGTGAATAATATTTTTCATGATATTTTTAGGCCAACCACTGCATATAAGCGCCGCGTACTCCGGACGTATCGCGTGCGCATATAAATGCGGACGCTCATTCACGCGTCCAAAAACTCTCTCAACAACCAATTCAAACAATCCTGACGCACGTTTTGTCAACCTATGCGTTTGCGTATACGAATGCGAGAGTACTGGCGGTGCTGAATGGCTCCTAGAAGACACGATACCTTTGAGAAACGTGAGCCTCCCTCGTGTGGGAGTGTGCACGGACACACAGATCGATCTCTCTTATTTGCACGATACAACTTTCATGCAGAAGAAACAGAGGATTAATCAGGTCAGTTGTCACTCTATACAGGTAAATTAGCTTGGAGAAATTTTTGCGTTTGTAGTAGTGTATGGTCAGCAAATAAAATAAAACAACATTTTATTTTTAGTTTTTATTTTATATATATATATATATTATATAAATATGGGATTTTAAATTAAACTATATGTGTTTCTCCTCTGAAAAAGATGAGACTTTAATTTAATATTTACACATTTAACATACGTATAACTTTTACAAAATGAACATGATTTTACAAAATGACAATGTTACTAAAATGAAAAATTTACTAACCTGAAAAAGAAACGACATTTAAAGTTTAATTCTTTAGTTTGAGAAGTCAAAGGCTTGCCTCGACCATGTTTTAACACTGGAGCCATTTTGAATTAACAATACAAAGTTACAACACTTACACACAAATTAAACACTTCAACAAATATTATAACAATAATAACAAATAATAACAACAATCAACAAATACAAAAGGAGATTGCCCAAGTGACTATGGCACTTGGTATCGCAATCAAACTTATTGTGTCAAGATGAAATATAGCTCAATTTAAAGCTTGATGTTAGTACTTTTAGAAACGATTAAAGTTTTTATATAAATAAGCCGCAGTTCGCGACAATAAAAATAAAACAATAGTTTTATTCAACACTTCAAAAAAATACTTTATAGAGTTTAAACTAACGATGAACGTTAAGTTTTACATTTATTACATAGGTAATATTTTAATTTACAAGACAAATGTGAAAAGTAAATCGTAATAAACATTACCTATTTCAAAATAAATTACGTCGAACATTGCGTCGAACCTTAGCGTCGAACACATTCATTCAAGATTCATTTCAAATAGAAACTATGACATATGACGCAGGACGCTTGCAAGAGAGATAGATATATGTGTCAAAACAAAAACTTTTACTTTTATTTCTATTTATTTGGTATAATTACGACTTAATAGTGATAAATATGATCATTATAAATACAAATAGGAATTAACAATATCACGAACACGTGACACAATTAGTATTTTACCGATTCCATACGTGGTCATACATGTTTCAAAACACAAACTTTTAATATTATTTCAATTTATCCGGTATAATTAAGACTTAATAGTGATACATATGATCATTATAAATACAAATAGGAATTAACAATATCACGAATACGTGGCACAACTCAAATTTTACCGATACCACCCGTGGTCATTCTCCTTTTTTTACCGATACCACCCGTGGTCATTCTCCTTTATCAATTAAACTACGTACATAATAATTATAATTTTTGAATGAAATGTGTGCTTTATGTTCTAACGGTACCAAACAACTGCATTTGGCACCTGCGGACAGCGTAAACTGGTTTATTCTGGTTTTGTGCGTGTTTCCACTTTCCACTATCAAGTGACGATTTATTTATTTGTTTTGTTTCGTAATTATTATGGTCAAATATTAATTATGAAACAAATTATAATGGACACGATATTTTATTGTTTCACGGTAGTCGCCTTGTCGTTTGCTCAAGGACGTGAAATTGAATGATATATTTTTTTTATAAAGTCAAAACCATTTTCTTTCAAATTAAAAGTTGTTTTTATTGAAAACAAAAGTGTTGCTAGGAATAAGTATAAAATTAAATAGTAATGGTAGGATATCGAAACATTTTTGTATAGGCCAGAACGATATAGTGGAAACGCGCTCCAAGATCTGAGTAATATACACACCACTACATATGCAAAAATTTCTCCAAGCTAATTTACCTGTAAGTGTAGTTAAATAGTGTTCAATTTAGGATAACAACTACAACTTTCTATTTTGGATAAACTTACGTATATATTTTTTACATGTATGTAATTATTTATCCAAAAAAGCTTTCTAGTAAAATTTTAATTCGATTTCCTTACAGGTACTCCAAACGTTGTCTTCCGACGAGAGCCGTAACAACCGTAACGGAGAAGCGGACCCAGGCAAAGCTGCCGGTCTACTCGCTGTGCCATCCTTCAGTACTCTCCAATCTCTGCGCAGAAGCATCATGGAGAACGGCAACACTTGCCCGCTTACACAGAAACACTTGGTACAACTGGACTGGGTGTCGAAGGAAGACGGGTCTCATATACTGACGGTTGCTGTGGGATCCAGAGTATTGTTGTTCACTCCGGTGTCTAGTGATTTGGCGCAAGCTAATATTAAGGTAAGATATAGTGCAATAACGATGCTAAATTTATAGTAATTCCCGATAGATTTTAAAAGGTATAAAAAAATCGATTGCGTAGTGAAATTATTGCATTTTTCATTTCTTTAAAATTATTCAAATATTTATAAGCATTTTAATGCTATGCAAGTAAAAATTAAAATATTTTATGTACATCTTCTTATTATAAATTTGCATAAAGATTTTTGATGAATTTATAATTTTTATTTTTATTGCAGGCCATGAAAGAATCGATAAACAACAACCGACCCATACTTCGCAAAGCTTCATCGCTAGCAGCGCCGCTATTCGTCGAAGAGATCCGTTGGATGCAGCTACGTAGGATCGAGCTCAAAACAGCTGATGGACTTCCACCGCTACCAATGCAGATATCGTGGGTTCGAGACGGTATACTCGTTGTGGGCATGGACTCGGAAATGCACGTCTACTCGCAGTGGAAGCCGGAGAATCAACAGATCACTTCTGGACAGATGAGTGGACAGGTATAATAGTTAAATATAAAATACTTATGCATTTTGATGCTACTGGTTGAGTTAGTCAAGTTAACGTTTAATACATTTATTAGTAACTTATATAACCTTCGAGTATTATAAAACAGCAATTTCACTTTATGTATGTAAATGTAACTATTTTTAGATAAAACGATATTTTTAATTCCCTCATAGGAGGTAGAAGAAGGCGGTGAATCTCGTGCCCTCCGTGACTCAGACTTGCGTGTATCAGCGCCGCACTTGCAGCGTGTTTCGTCCATCAACTTGCAGCTGCTTGAGAGAGACGCGAGACGCAGGAACAAAGCGCAACCGGATCAGCCACAAGTATAGTTATAACTATCTTTTATTGGCTGTAGATATTATGTATATTCTTTCCATGTGGTAGGCACTTCTTTCAATGTGGTGTGAATACTTTTTTAATACGAAACACCATAAAGGTTGCTAAAAAATAGTAAAATTTATAATCTTAACTCATCATTGGAACAATATTTAAACCAGATTAATACGTATTATTTATTATTTTTTATGAAACTGCAATGATTAACGCAAATTTATTTCCAGCCATTATTGGACTACATGCCGGACTTCGGATTGTTTGAAGCATCACAGATGGCATGTCCAGTGTTGCCGCAATATCATCCTAAACAACTGATGGAATTGCTCAACAGTGGCAAAATACGATGGGTTAAAGCTATTTTAGCGCATTTGGTTCGGTAAGAATATCTTCAAAAGAATGCAACTAATGGAAGAAATATTTTAAAAATGTTTGAATCATATTTAGTTGTTTTCATAAGAAACGTTAAAAATGACTTTACTTTCAGGTGTATTGGTGGGACTTACACAAACCGAAGTTCCCAAGGTGACGAAGATAGTATATCAAGACAGGTATTTGAATATGTTTATCCTCACAAATGTCAATTGGTTAAGTATTGTGGATCAGTGTTATTTGTTATGGTTGTGGTTGCCATATTATGTTGTGGTCTGAGTGGCAGGTACTTTTAGTGATTATGATGATAATTCCTTATACGACAAGGAAATGATGAAGAAAAATATGTGGTTAATCACAGAATACCATATCACTGTTATGAAATAATTGACATTTCATATGCAAAATCCTGGTCACAATCTAATCATAAATAGTACCGCTGTCTGTGCATTTGCATGACACGTGACGATCGTGCTATTGGAATGTATGATGTTGTTTGATGCAGAATCTCCTTTAAAAGTCTCTAATTGAGTTGTAGAAGTATACCCACATTACGGTCAAACTAAAATGATTAACCAAATTGAACAAACTAAAACGATTAACAAAATTGTATATACCAAATAGCAGATTGCATGGCACCAACATCAATTTTTTGTTCACATTTGGTCAAATTTATCGTGTGGTTAAAATTTTTGCTCAAAATCAACTTTTTAGGAATTCGTTTGGTTACATAAATGTAAAAAGTGTTAAGAGGCCAGTGTTAGAAACTGCATAAGGCACATACATATAATAATATAACTCATAACTGTGTACTTACTGTTTAAAATTATCATAAAGAAAGAATTATAGAGGCCTTTTCTCGAGAAATTTGAGCAACCAGTGCAAAATTTGCCAAATCATTTTATGAAAGCATGAAAAGTTCTCCTAGCTATCAGATTTCCCCTGGTAATGTAGCAGTTACTTAAAGCGAACTATAAACATCTATAACTTTGTGAGTGCTCATGGGCGGTGGTGATAGCCACATAAGGTGACCCATTCGTCACTAACCCGCTCACTCTTACAAACAAATTTTAGAAAGTGGAGTATTTATACCTCCATTCGCAAAAAAGAGCATATGTGTGTCTCGAGTATATATAAAACTCCATTCACAAAAAAGAGCATACGTGTGTCTCGAGTATATATAAACCTCAATTCGCAAAAAAAGAGCATAGGTGTGTCTCTAGTATATATTATAGGTGTGTCTTCATTCGGAAATGAGAACATAGTCGTGTCTCGAGTACATATAAACCTCCGTTCACAAAAAAAGAGCATAGCTATGTCTCGTCGTATGCATGTGGTGGGTGGTTGTTGCAGCGCGGCTGGTCGCGGTCCCGCACGCTGTCCGTGTCGTTCGCCGCGGGCGCCGCATCGCCGCTTGACGGCGTCGCACAGGTGACCTAGCTTATACACTCGTTGGGTCTGGAATATTTGATGAATGGAATTTATATTTAAAACCAAAAATTAATTAATTAAATGTTTCATTTAATGAGAATAGTTAAGTTGTCCAAATTATTTTTAAAGGGTAACCTTTACTTGTAGCTGTTAAATATACAGCGTTTTTTTTATTCAATCGAAAGTTTTCTTGAATATGAATGTATAATTTAAGTACGTTGTACAAATATTGTCAAATTTTAATTTTTACTTGTGAAAACGTAATTGGACACATTTGATTAGTAGTTGATATTCCAGACCTGAATATTTATCTAACAGCAACAAAATGTTTGCTTTCAAAGCTTATACATTGTGCAAATATCCAAATAGTACCACAGAAATAAAATGTTTGCTTTCATCCAATATTGCACAGATCGATTCCCATTACTCACTTTGTTCACACATTATGAAAGGGAAACGTCGAATCTTTTATGACATTACAAAATCTTTAAGACAGATGTAGCTCATGAATTAATGGCTGTACATAATATGTTTGCCTATGCATTTGATGTTAAAAGATATTGCAATGGAAAAAAATATTTTTTATATTTTGTATTTTATTATTTTTAAATAATTAGATTTTTTTTAGATTCATAGCAAAATAAGAAAGTTAGATAAAATAATTACCAGTTTAGTCCACCTTTTGCTTTGAAATCTTCTTTAACAATATGAATATTGGGATGTATAGATAACAGAAGATGTTCAGTTGGATTACGCGGAATTGACTTCGGTGCCTCCTCTACCTCTATGGACATTGCTTGTCGCTGACAAGGAGTCCGCTCATCATCCGTCCACTATTCAAGAAGCTAAGGTAAATAAAGTCTTAATTACAATGGGGATTAAAAATGAAAAGTCAATTTTAAACAACGTTATATTTTTTAGGATTACAATGAACTATTCGAAGGAACAATGGAAGTTGAAGAGGACTTGGATGCTTTGCTCTTGGAAGAAGAAGACGGCGTTGATCGTAGGCCTTCAATGCCAGAACGTCAACCGTTATCACATTTTGGCCCCAGACAAGGTATATAGATCAAAGAGATTAAAATGCATATTTTTGTTCAGTTTGTTGTTCCATTTTTGATTTCTATCTTGGATTTATTGAAACTGACAGTAAATTTTTGATACGATGTTAAATATAGGACTACATAAGAAATATCTCTGTCCATTTACTTATAACTTACACTTCTAAATTATTTCAGGTCGCATCCTTTCTCGTCTTTTAACACACACGCACTTGCCGGGTCTTAGCTCGCTAGACCAAATGCATTTGTTGGCGTTAGCTGATACAGTGTCAACTTGCGATGCGGACTTTACTGAGCGATTAACGAATAATGCAAGGGTTGATGCTGCTCAAGGAGCTGGACAGGAAATATTACCGGGTGAGTTACAATAAGTTGTTTAGAAATACATAGAATCAGTATTGACACATTCTCCAAACTTAAAAAAAAAAAAACTGTTTCATGATGTCTCTTAATTTGTTTTAAATAGTTTACTCGTATACTTTGTCTATTTGTAAAAATTTTATAGAAGTTTTAAACTACCCGCATTTATTTTAGTATCAATATTGCTAGAAAAAAAGATGATTCATCATAATAACATTTCAATAATTCCAGACTCGCTCGACGACTGTGGCCTCCGGTTCCTTCTAGCTATGAAGCACTATGGCTATTTACTCCGTTGCCTGCCGCTAGCTCAACGTGCTTCGTTACAAAGAACAGGTGTGGGTACCTGTAACCTCGTGTGGGCTTTCCACTCGGAGTCGCACGAACAGTTGCTGGCTTTAGTACCGGGATACACTAAGGGGCAGCCTAAATGGAGCACTATGAGGGAATTGGGTGAGTTTTTAATTAAATAAAATTATTTATGACTTAACCCAATATTAGTGAATTATAAATTCATAGAATGCATTTAAAGTAAAAATTACAGAAATCAATTATGTACGTTAGAAAATGTCGAGTAATTTTATATAAATCTATTTTCGCTCTGAACACGTAAAAAGCATTAGAGAAATATTCCTAAATTTATCAAGATGATCTTATATGTTTAAAACATCCATAAATATTTTTTTGAATTGTTGTTTTATAGGTGTCGGTTGGTGGATAAGAGGAGATTTACTGCGGATATGTGTTGAGAAGTTAGCTCGCGCCTCTTATATGGCGAAGCAGGATCCAATGGACGCCGCGTTGTATTATTTGGCTATGAAGAAGAAAACTTTACTTTGGGGATTGTTCAGATCTAATCATCACGATAAGATGACTGCAGTAAGTTGATTAAATTATACGTGAATTGTAAAAAATAATGAAAAAAATGTTAGGCTTAAAAATATTATTTGTTTAACCCATATTATTTCTTTCTATTTGTACATTTTTTAAGTGATTTCAACGTTTTACAGTTCTTTTCAAATGACTTCGGCGAAGATCGTTGGAGAAAAGCAGCGTTAAAGAATGCTTTTGTGCTTCTTGGAAAACAGAGATTTGAACATGCTGCAGCATTCTTTTTGTTGGGAGGTGCTTTGAAAGACGCGTTAGAGGTAATTTTTGATACAATGATGTTTAAAAGTATGACTATTGTTTTTTCAGTTCAAGATTGTTTTAATGTCATTCATATTTTTAGGTACTAATAACCCGTTTAGGAGATCTACAATTAGCGATGGTTGTAGCCAGGTTATATGAATCGGACACCACATTACCGCCGAGCTTAAGGAAGCTACTTATGGATGAAATCTTAGGGTAAATATTTGTTAAGTTATCAATGGTAACCTATTAAAAACTCGAATTTCTATTACCCGAATCTTAAAACCCCGAAAACGGTTGTTAGAACTTTTAAAAGACAGATGTAATGAATGACAAATTTTTAAAATTCCTTTTTTAATTTCCCAGATGAATCAATTTCCAGATGCACCAAAACCAGATTTTTAAAAAGTATTTTTTTGTTTCCCGTATTCTCATAATACAGATCTCATTATACCAGATTCTCAGAATACTTTTTTTTGTTTCCCATCGTACCATTTTCCAAATAAACTATTGCCAAATTTTCATAATCTTTCTATTTGGTTCCCATATAATCGTATAACAGATAAACTATTGCCAGATTTTCATAATCTTTTTATTTGATTTCCATACAATCGTGATCATACCTTTACTATCGACTGAAAATAAACATTGTCAGTAAGTAAATTTATTGTTTTACTTGTCCATTACAGACCGGTTTTAGTGTCAAAGTCGACTCAGTAGGTTAGGTTTGAACTACGACCCCCACGCTAGAACTGACTCGCTATTGTTTTACTTGCCCATTACAGAAAGGTTTAAGTGTCAAATTCGACTCAGTAGGTTAGGTTAGGTTTGAAGTGTGACTCCCCATGCACGAGCCGAGCGAGCGAAGCGAGCGTGCCGCGGCAGCGGCCGGCGAGTGCCAGAACCGACTCGCTATTGTTTTACTTGCCTATTACAGAAAGGTTTAAGTGTCAAATTCGACTCAGTAGGTTAGGTTAGGTTCGAAGTGTGACCCCCCATGCACGAGCCGAGCGAGCGAAGCGAGCGTGCCGCGGCAGCGGCCGGCGAGTGCCAGAATCGACTCGCTATTGTTTTACTTGCCCATTACAGAAAGGTTAAAGTGTTAAAATCTATTCAGTAGGTTAGGTTAGGTTCGTGCTGCGACCCCCTGGAAGGATTTCGTTTTGCTGGATATCGTTTATTTGAATTTCAAAAATCTGGACATTGTTTGTCTGGATATCAATTAACTGTATTTCAAATATTTGTGTTTTAAAAATCTGGCTTTCGTGCATATGGATTACGGTCATCTGGATTTTGTGCATTTAGATTTCGTATGTCTGGAACTCATTCGTCTGGATTGTAAAACGTCGTACAAATAAAGAAATGGGCAAATGAAATTCGGAGTTGCGATTATATGGCAAACAAAACTTCGAAATTTTAAAATTCGGGGTTATGAAAAAATGTCCAAACGTTTTCTGGATTATGATATTCGGAATATTAAAATTCGAGATTAAGATAGGTAACCGTTATCAATACTAATTTGTTACATTATAGTTCAAAAATGTCTTGGTTAATGTGCAGTTTACTTATAAATCCAATTTAATTTTGAGCTCCTTATTATTTGAAAATTGCGATTGCGGTTCTTCTTTTTTTTTTTCTTCTTTTTGAGATTTTAAATCAGTCCCCTTTACCCTAATATCCTGCAGACTAACGACATTATGCGCTATGTAACTTTAAAAATTTGTTTGTAAAAAATTATATTTTTTTCCTACCTAGCGGTGAGACAGAAGACGGAGAAATGGATCTAGAACACGCGCACCCAGACCCGTTCGTTCGTTCCATGGCGTTATGGGAACTAAAACAATATGGCGCAGCGTTAGACACGCTATTGACGCCCGCGGGCAGATTGCACGCGGCGAGAGATAATGAGCCGCAACCAAGCGTGTTTAACTTCTATGTGTATCTGCGGACGCATCCCAGGTTGAAACGGCATAATATGCCTAGCCAGGTAAGTTATGCTTGATATAAGATTAGAATACGGAAATTGTTTAGATATTTTTAACAACGGTCCTTATAGATCAGTTGCCAAGTATACAGACATTTATTATATTTTGTTTTTATAAGATTTGAAAATGTCAACCTTATAAAGCTGTTTAATTTTTTTTTGTAAGCTATTAAAATCTTATGATTTTGAGTTTGTACTTTTTGTATCGTATTTCTGTATGTTTATTTCTATACTCTATCCACCGAGTCAAGTTAATATAGCGCTCTCTCTGTCACGTAATCCCATACAAATGACAGAGACAAAAAAAGTCAGTGGGCGTAAACCATTCTGAATGTACGTACACACTGCGCTACTCTTAAATAAAAAATAGCTTTCTTCCTACGACTACACTTGCCTTTGTAATATAATAAGTAGGTGAAAAATTGGGCTAGTAGAAGTTTCTTAAAATAAATAAAAAAAAAGCTTTTATTAAATTAATGTATTTAATGTGAAGGAAAAAAAACAAGAGTAATAAAATATTTACATCATTTATTTTCATTATAATTTACGTAATTATTATAATTCAAAAAAACCCCCGACACAAAAATAATCTCTAAAAAGTCCAAAGTACACGCCAGGTCACGGAACAATAACAATAAAATATGAGCGCGTCTGCACAGTACGGGTACCACGATCAGACTAAAATATACACGTAGTCTGTACAATGCATTAACGGTTATCGCTGACCAATCACAAACAAGTCTATGTTTTCCGTATTAACTTGACTCGGTGGATAGAGTATAGTGCGAGCATTCTGTTATGTCATAAAAAAATAATTACAGGGTGCTACACTAGCTTTATTAAATCAAGAGCCAGACGAGGGTATAACGCGGTTAGAGCGGCGTCTATACTTCCAAACCGCGCACGGGCACTTCAAAGCGGGTTGTCCCGCACTAGCTCTGGAAGTGCTCTCTAAGCTTCCAGCGCGTGTGAGAGACGAGAAACCGAAGAATGTGGTGCCGGAACAGAATCAAGTGGTCATTCATACGGGGCAATTCGACGATTCGACGAAGAGTAAGTATTCAGAACTATAAAAACTGAAATCATAATGTGCGTTCTTCTCTTTGTATTACCAAATTAGCCAATTATTTTGCATGAATTAATTTTTAAAAGCAATCCCCTTTTAGATTTTTTTCCAACTTGTAGTTCAACTAGAGCAAAAAAACGATTACTAGTCAGAGAAAACTCTTGATCAAAATCTCAAAGTTCATTTTACAATTTCGCTTTTGTCTTTACTTTCGTGGAATGTTACTTTTTCGATCATATTAAAGAAATTATTTTTTAAATATAACAGAAGAAGAAACCACAGTCGATTGGGCAGCGCCTTCAGTAGACTGGAGCGCTCCCGTCAGCGTACCGAAAACGGAAGAGTTGGATCTCGACTGGGGTGCTCCCGTTTCCACCGCTAAGAATGATGAACTGGTGCTCACGTGGGATGATGATGATAATAAGTATATTACTTTTTTCTATAGTTGTTTTAAGATTGTTAATTTAAATTTAAAAAGTATTGCAATAATTAGGATACAAGTTAAATAAAGATATGTATGAAACTGGTTGTTACAGTTATTGGAATAATGGAATGGAATAAATAATGTATTGTTATTTGTATATCTACTCCGATTGAAGATGTAAAAATTAATAAAACATTTTTCAACACAAAGTATGGCTACCTTTTATTGTACAAATCCGTTATACAAAATTTGTACTTTTTAGATCCGACGCATCAGGCACATCGACGCCGCCACTAGAAATGAAAATAAATAAAACCGAAGAGGAACCGGTTACCAATGGAGTGTCTGAACCAGAAAAGGACGATACACCGACCGTTGATATCATGGCACAGCAGCTCAAATTTGTTGCTTGCCTTAAAATATTGATGGAAGAGCTGAGCACGCTTGCTACTGGATTTGAAGTGGATGGTATGTACTTACGTTGAGTTAGTTATGTGTTTAAAAATAAATAATTTAATTATTAATATTATAATGTAAAGTTTCTTACGTCAACATGTTAAAAGGGGGAACATCTATTTATGTTTGACATATTGATTTATATTAAACTAAATTCACATTGCGGTTTTACACTTTGCGATCAGAAAATGAATATTAACATTATCAAAATGAATGGTAATGAATTCAATCTGAAGCTTTCACGTTTCGATATTTTCTATATTTTGTCTTAAAAAATTATATTGCGTGCACATGCACTAAATAAACGCACATGCACTTACATGCATATGCTATTTGAAAAATACAAGTGCAATATTTTATGTACTTGTTTCAAATATCTAATTTACAGGTGGGCATCTCCGCTACCAGTTATACATCTGGCTGGAACGTGAAGTGGAAGCGCTCCGGCGTCTCTGCGGCTACGTAGCGACGCCGCCCGCGGGAGAACTGCTATGTGCTGATCCAGAACAAACTCCATTGCCAGATAAACCGACACTGCATCAACTGCTTGTGCGGGAAAAGGCAGATTTTGAAGCGAAAGTGCAGAGGGCGGTTAGGAGGAAGAAGTGGCTCAAAGGTGAGTAATGAACTAGTTAGCATAATTCTGTACCATTAATTCAATATAACATTTTTATGACAAAATAACCTGACACAATAAACGTTATTCTGCCTAGATGTTCTTATTACAGTGTATAATTAATTGTTTACAAATTTTTCTCAAACCTTGATTTTGATTCATGAAAAAATATCAAGCAGTATCAAGCTTATATATATTGTTAGATGTCTTATTTATCTACTGTAATTAAATAACTGAAATGTTAAATTATTTTCGTTGTTCGCAGCCAACGAGACCTTACTCCGAACGCTACTATCCTACTGCTCACTACACGGTGCCGGGGGCGGTGGTCTAGCATCAGTCCGCATGGAGCTAGTATTGCTATTACAAGAACTGGGTCAGGATAAGCAGCACCAACAATTGCTGTCACCACTGCCTTTCCCCACCACCTTGCCGTTACTGGCCGCTGCTGTGGCAGCTAATAATACGGTTGTTGCTGATCCTGTGAGGCACTTACAGGTTAGTTTTTAGGTTGCTATTGATATGATTAACACAATAATATTTATTTCGTAAATAACTGTTTAAAATATCGAATCTAGTTTTACCAATATTTTATTCGAAACAAAAGAAAACAATTCAATTTTGGAGTTACTTCTCAGTGCAAGAAGACAGGTTGAAATTAATCTTAATATGTATATTACCTTTTAATCTATCAATTTGCCGAAAATTCGTATGATTAAAAAATGGGTCAAATCTATAGTTTACTCGTAAATAGCCTAATCACATTTACTTTACATGTACAATTGTTTCCAGTCCGTTGCCCACGACATGCTAGGCACGATCGGCGAGCTAGGTGTTCCAGGCGGTTCGGCCACACGCCTCTTACACACATTACGAGAACTGGCCGTGGCTCTGTCCGCCTGCATATATCAAAGCCTGTGCGATTCAGATACATTCAGCTTGAAACACCCGCAGCATCATGATGGGTGAGATTATTTATATAACTTTAGTGCGCACGTGGAAAAATACAATGCCCCTTAAAAAAATTTTAGAACAACATATTTTAGCCTAAAGCTTAATTTTTTATGGATATTAATTTGTTTAATGTTGATTGTATGATTCTTATAAAAAGGCCAATTAATTACGTTTAGGCAAAAATGTTTTTCTCTCAATTATACTTGTGAAGACAAATGCAACTTGACCTAAATATCCATTGATACAAATATGTATAAAGTAAAGTACGACAAACTTTTCTTTATTGCAGAATTATTGCTGAAACGCCGGGTACATCGAACTTGCTTGTCAGAGCGAGACGATTTTCAACAGAAGAACTCGCAGTTACTACTCCTTCCAACAAATGGCCTGGTAAGTCATTTTATTTTTTAAACTTAGTATTGCAAATTGTACATTTTTTGCGTGTCAATCTTTGCTTTTACTTTACAGCTTCTTTATTCGCCACTTGCAAATTTTCTTGTTTCGAGATTTCTCTCTTTAGCTTCGGTATTCGCTGCTACATCATGCTCTTATAAACACATATATTTATAGGTGTATCAGCGCTCCGCGGGCTAGCTTTGCGAGCAGCAGAGGAAGAAGACGCTCCCCGCTTACCAGTGCTACTCGCTGAAGCGTTCTGTGCGGTTTACCTGGCCCTCTTGGGCTGGGCTCTAGCAGCCAGAGATGCGCATCTACTGTATAGACTCGCTGCGCATAATATGGAGACCAAAGTGCACGCTAAGCTGTTCGGTGGAGGGGTTAGGAGATTGCTCACTACGGCGCCCGCTTCGCCACAGGTATGTAAAGATCATAATTTAAGGAAATTTTCTGAATTTTAAATAATTCGGAAATAAGAACTTCTAAAAGAACTGTACTTAGCATCCACCCTATTTTAAAAATTTTACAGGAAAATTATAAGGTGTATTTATCATTTTCTTATGTGTGCATTTTTTTTACGTAAGTTAACGTCTCTTCCACCTTTTAATATAAGTTTATTTTACACATGTATTAATATTATTACTTCCAGAACTACTTGCCATCTGCTCACAATAAGATAGGCTTTAAAACAACTTACGTTAAGCGGAAATTTGATTGCTATTCTATAAAACATAAGGTAGTGTATTATAAGTCATATGCGATAATAACAATTAATAAACCTTTTACTTGCAGCCAAAACTAGTAGAACGCACGGAAGGCACGTCCGTCTGGTCGTCTCTACGCGAAAAACGTGCGTTACTACACATGCGTCTATTGGGGCTTGGACCGACCGCACCGCACGCGAACATACAAGAGGGTCGACCCACGTATAGGGAACAGTTTGTGTCACCGCAGTGCAGTATACTCACTTTCTTGCTTACTAAGGTAAGGATAATGTAGTTTTTATGTATATATTGTTTTTGATTTCAGATTTTTCAGATCGTTAATAATGGTGCCATATGCAGAATATATAAACGCCATATGCAGAAAATATAAAAGCATAACCAAATAGATAGATTAAAATTATAATTTATATGTAGCAAACATTGACGTACAAAAACAACTAGACTCACAATATTGGTCAAAAGTTGACATTACTGCCCCGAAATAAAGTGTTAATTGCAATGAATGTTTTATTCAACGCCGCTCAGAAGTTTTTTGTCGATTTTAAAAAAGACTGATTGTGAATCTAAATTTAGTTTTTATAGTTACTTACTTCAATAGTACCAATTAATAATTATGTATTTTTGTATTATGCAATTTTTATATTATTTTCATGTTTAGCCATCGGCTGAACAAGACCCAGACAATAATGATTACGACTCCGCCGAATCCGGTGTGGAAGATGAACACGAGAGTGAAAGCGAAGCGGAGGATGATATTTTTGATACGTCCACTACCAAGTGAGTATTTTCATTTTGTTGTTTTACTGAAATGTGGTTAATTGTTAACGTTTTTACATTATATCTTATAGCTTTCAGTGCTTTCCTGATATAAAAGAGCTTTTATAAATTTTAGGTCAAAACGGCAGACGTTTTTTTTAAATAAGTTTCTTTTTCTTACATTATTGGTTATTAAAGTTCAACTCGATAATGTACTCCCTGATCGAGTACAACTAAGTGTGAGTCAAAAGAGTAAAGTTTATAGTTAATTAATAATTGACACCCAGACCGACGAAAAACCGCGGCAGCAACAGCGAGCACTCGGACCCGGAGTCGTACTCGTGGTACGTGATGCGCGTCGGCGTGCTGCGCCTCGCACAGACCAAGCTGCAGCACTTCTTGCAGCAGTGCGGCATTGAGATGTCCGGTGCGTGGCAATTTTTTTTTTTTTTATTTTTTTTATTGTACAATAGGGGAGCGCTTGGCCACAATCTCGCCTGATGGTAAGCTGAGATGTGGCCTAAGATGGAGCGCGCTTCCCTAAAATGTACCTGTTCACTCTCCTCTTGAAGACCTCCAAATTGAAAAATTCAGACTATATAGTTATTATTTATCGTGTTCTAATGGAAAATATAAATTTATTTAGCTAGAAACTCTATTGTCGTCAAAATGATTCGGTTCAATCTTTTTGGTAGGCATTTTTTATAGAAAAAAAAAACACTGGAGTATATCATTATGAAGTTCTATTGTGTTTTCTTTTAGCATTGCAATGTGATATTCTAATTAGATTTTATATCCTGATAAATTTTCTTTCAAACATATGTAATGAAATATACTATCTGCCATTATATATGCACCATATACAAATAAGGGTGGTTTTAGAGTTGCGCGGACAGCACAATGAATGTCAGTGTTGTCGCGTTAACTTCTAAGCGTGATAGCGTAAATAACGCATATTTATCAGTGCGTGTGGTGGTATTGCATTATTATCAATGAATTAGATCCATAATAAATACATCATATATCAATATCACCCACAGAGCTAGCGACCACAAGCCCTACAGTACACGCGGCACTACGGCGTGTAGAACAGTGGCAGCAGCAGCTCAGCGAAACGCTGGAGTCACGCGCCGCTCCGCAGGACTACATACCGGGATGCTTCCCCGACCAGATTACTAGCGGACCGCCTATTAATAAGTACAGGTAGGGATGATATTAAAAGAAAAGAAGAGAGAGAAAAAAGATGAAGTTTTACATCCTTAAAAGACAAGCAACACCTTCACAAAAGTTATTGTGAAGACAGACGGTGGTGATCGCTCGCTTTCGAGCGATCCACCTTTTTGCCCGCTTTTTTATAAAACAAAAGTAGGGTATTTGAAATTAATATATAAATTTTTTGATAACACGTGATTTGAATTTTCAGATGTCTCCTAGAAAAACACAACACGCCATTCAATGCGTCCATGTATAGTTCTGCACCTGCCAGGCGTCTATGGAATTACCTTGTACGACAGGAGCAAATTCAGGTATAGTTTACAATTTACATAACATTTGACAAAAAAAATTCACGATGTACGGGCCTATCCCGTACGTGTGTATAATTAATTAATATTAAATAAAAGAGTTATTAAAATATAAAAAACTTGTAATGAACGGCAATATATTAACTATAAAATGAAATGGATGAGTCACGCGAGGTACTCTTAATGACCGTCGACGATGAACTGATT
>CAJQZM010040563.1:31734-43881 GCA_907164665.1 Colias nastes | reverse complement strand
TATTGAAAATGATAATTTGACCAAAGCTATGTCTTCTATACACAATACTACCTATTAGAGACTGTTTTTACAATAAAATGAAAAAACAAAAGCAGACAAAAATTACAGTGCACTTATCTACAGTAAAAAAATACACTTGTATGTATATATTATAATAATCTGCTGATTACGTGCAATTTTGATTTTGATTTAATATGTACGTATACATATGCAAGTATACTATGTTTCTGTATTAAAATACTTAAATACATACATATTTACATAAAAAAGATTTTTCATTTCACATAACGCTTTGTATGACGTCCGCTTATTATGACGTGTTTGTCGATTCCCTTCGATGTCATTATAAACGGATTCCACTGTATATAATTTATTAGGTTTAAGTCAAAGCGGGCGAAGCCGTGGGCGGTAAGCTAGTTAAAGAATAATTAAGTAACAAAATTTTACATGACACTAAGAAAATAATATAATAGTTTGAAACAAAATTTGATATTACGCCGTGCTGTAAGAAATTAAAAATACATTTTTATTTTATGCCAACGATAGGAACATATACCTATAAGTTCATACTTAAAAAAATTTAATAGTGAATTTATAAACTGCTTTTGTTTGTACCAAATTATTTTTACTTGATATTATGATTCAGACTCAATACTTTTCAAAATTCATTTTACAGCCGATTGGAACTATAATATGAATTGTTTGATGTTTATCTCAAGCAATTGTTATAATACCTAACTCTCTTAACTATAATATAAATAATGCAAACATAGCTTATATTGTAGCATTATATCCAACAGGGAAAAACATGTATAATATGTGGGATTTGACATGATCTTACCTCCTGCATGTTTAGCCATATACTCCAAAATCGGTTTCTCCTGCTCAATACTGCTGAGTTCCTCAACCGCTTGGTTCACGTAATTCAACAATAATGTCGTAAAATATTCTCTTTTAGTCTGATCATCTACATTCGGAGAATCCATAGCTTTGGACAGAGTGCTCAATTTCTCTTTTAGTTCTTTCATTTCCTTGTACCTCTTTATTTTAGCTTCTCTTGTGAGTACCTGTAAATTTAAATATATAACTGACTAATGTTCTGCATTGAAATATTGCATCTCTTCTTACATAAAAAGAGGCATAAAATGTATTCTGATATTGAAAATTTGTTTGCAAAACTAATTTAGCAAAGACATACTCCAAGCAGTATTTTTCTATGCAATAGTAAGATAAGATTTAAATTTTTAACATTTGTTGGTCACAGAATGAGCTACATATCATAAAATAATAATAGCATAACGGGTAACTTGGATAAAACACATAATATAGTTCATCCCGAAAATCCCACGGGAATGGGAACTATGCACACTTTTGATTATACAGGCGAAGTTGCGGACAAAAAGCTAGTTTTACATGTAGAAACAATATCTCACCATTGAAGCAATTTTGGCTTGTTCACTCTGTGGCCTCGACACAGTGTTATCTTCATTAGTACTTGGCTGGGCCACTTCCACATCTGTCACGCCATAGTCTTTGCACCTTTGTAAAAAATCTCTGAAATTTTACATAATTTATTTTAATTCGGTTATTGTATTAAAAAGAACTACATTAAAGAGTACTTATAAACATACATTGAATGCAAACATTGTGCATTGAAAAATCAACACCTACATTTTTAAAATATAGTTTAATATGACATGATATCAAAACATTTCAGCCAGACATTTACTTATTTCTGAATGTATCATGTGCAATAATAATCACATGCAATGGTTAAACTTTATAGATATTAAACCATTCCTACATACATATTTTAGAACTGATAAAAGACAGGCATATTTTAAGTTCTAGTTTAATAAATTGCAAACAAAATACCTAAAATATATCTCAGCTACAGTTATAATATCCTTCCTAGGTTGGTTACACAGCTTTAAAGTCAATGTTCCAAGAAGCGCAGGTAAGAGTAGATACTGCAGTGTTTCTGTTGGAAGCTCATCTAACGATTCATTCTTACTGAACATTCCTGAGAGAGAAACTAAGTTTGTTGCCTTCTCAAACTTGGATATTGTTGTTTTAAGTGTCATCTGAAATAATATTCATATAAAAGTAAGTATTTTAAGAAAATGTGTATAAACTATATATAAACTTATTTGAACATTAAAGCAAAAATATTTCTTCCAGAAGATGGTGTCTTTAGTTGATAACCAATAAAAAGCTAATGAGAAAGTTTTCATGATGATAGTTATTTATAAAATGGCTATTTCTTTGGTCATTCAATTCCTTCAATTTAAATACAAACCATTTGTTATACAGAGATTTTTGTTTTGGATAGAATGCAATAAATATTATCTCCGCAATTACAATATGTGCAAACTTACCTGTACTGCATCACTATTAGTTGCTTCGTTTCCAGTTTCAATTTTATCAAACAATTTCATAGCGGTATCATAAATACTCTTCAAAGATTCTTCATCTGATGATGACGCATCGTTTTGCGACATTTTGTTAAAGGTCTAAATCAAATATAACTCGTAATACGAAAAGTATTAGTTCAATTTTTCCGGTATTTTTCTTCGTTTCTATGTATTTGTAATGATATCTCAATGCGCAATTTTTACGTGCGGCTGTCAAACATTATAAATTACAGCTGACATTTGACTGTTGACATATCTATTGAGTGTTGACTGTTGACATAATTGTCACTTGAACGAACCAAGGAACGAACAAATAGTCAATAAAACAATATTGCCATAATTTACTCACCAAATAATTTACAATTCATATAATAGTCTATTCACTATTGAATAAAAAGTTCTAGAGTGCGTGAGTTAGTAACGTAAGATGTTTCTTCGTAAACATGTCAAGAGTCCCTAGGTAATAAACATACTAAAACCCCGGGACACTAGGAGGAGCCCCGGAGTGGGGGGAGGGGGGAAAAGGTCCATTTTTTTCATTTTTCGCTTAAATCTCAAAAACGGTACATGTTAGAGAAAAACTTTCAAGGAAAAGTTGAAAGGCCATAAAATTATCTACAAGTTGTACCCAAATCATTTTTTTCTATTCGCAGCCGTTTTCGAGCTACATCCCATGAAATGTGAAAAATTTGAAAACTTTTTATTTTACCTAACTACCCTAATAAAATTCAATACCTCCTAAACGCAGACAGATTACAGATTTGGCAGTGAGGCATATTATAAACAGTAGACTGTCGAATATTATTCCTTTCATTTAAAATCAAAATACCTAATTGAACTGTCTTGATCAAAGAAATAACAATTTATTTTGTGAGAAAAAGAGAAAGAATAAAATTTTAAGGTAAATACGAAATAAACGTAATTATTCTTCAAGCTCCTTGCATAACTAAATAGTAGAGTACCAGAGGATAACTTTTATCGATGGTATATAACACACTTACAAACATATACACTATACAGCATCCATTCTGAGGAGTCCCTCAGAGCTCAGCACTCAGCAGCGCTGTAGTCGCTTGACGAAGGAAAACATCCGTGGCATAAAATCAGTTAATTTTTTATAGTCTTTATAGACGAACTGTGGAAACCTAGCTGCTACAAACTACTTCTCAATACAATATGTATTTAACTATTGTGCAAACAATCTATATTCATTGTAATAATGAATTCCTTTTTAAAATGATTATTGTTGTATGATATTATAACTACGTTAATAAAGTACTCGGCCGGAATATGAAATTACATATCAGCAAATAAATTATTTAAATTCAAAATAATTTAATTAGACACGCAAATAAAAAGACAAATTACTCTACATTAAACTTGTCGCTAATAAGTATGTAGAGTTAGAAAGATTTCTATTTTCAACCAGTTTCTTTTTTTGTACTGAAAATATAGAGATTTCTATTTATTTTCACTCGCTTTTCCAATAAATAAGATAAGTAAATATAGATATATAGATACCTAGTGAGTTAAGACTAGGTAAATGATCACATTTCATGCAGCTGAAAACACATTTAAGGCATTCGTTATTTTGATAGTTTCTGGTTCCTATATTATGTACTAAATGGATACGTAAGAGTAGACAGCTTTTCCGGCAGGCTGAGCAGGTGAAAACAATATAGGTCGTTATTGAGGGTAGATATTTGGAGACGGAACCCAATAGATTTGAAGAAATACATTTTCTTTCTACTTCTAAGCGTAATTCACAATACATAAAGAGCCTACATTGCTATAAACTTGAACAGCTCACTGGCGGTAAATGCGTAAATGCCATTTCCTTTGAGCATCATTAGCAGCTAACACCTTTAGTAAATACGGTTTCAACTTTCAAGGTTTGTCACAAATTCAAATTCCTTGCGACGACAAATATAACCCCAAAAACTTGAATTCTCTGTCATGAAACATCAATCTGCATGGCAAATGCAATAAACGGCAATAAAGCATCGACCACAGAACATTTACAGGGAGATGCAACTTACAAGTGTCAAGTATCAGGGCTGGGTCAGTATGCATGAGGAAAATAAATTTATTCTATACTCTTTGCTAGCAGCTAGATCACTGATCAGTACAATATTGTCGGTCGTGAAGAGTGCACGTACATCGTTTCGCTGCTAGCTCATGTAAGTGATTGCTTAATATATGCAGCGGGCCGGAAAAACATGACGATTAGCTGCGACCTCGGGCCAAGTGCAACGTCGTCTAATACGTTGCATTACTCATTCATTCATTTTGGTGAAGACCGGCGCAATAACACGGTTTCCCATTTTATGCATTTCCATTTAACTAAGTGATTCGCTCAATCGATTTTCACTATGATTGTATTTATATACTTGTTGCACTGTTCCGATTTATTAAATTGAATATTCAAATGTAAGTTAAGGTATCTCGTGGGAAAGGGACAATTATTTATTTACAAATAAGATACGAACGAAGATGAGAACTTTTTTTTTTTTTTAATTAAGTAAACCTAAAGATGGTTCTATTTGTTATTGATTGTAAGGGCGGGGTTTTTAGTTTCGCAATTAATAGTTGTTTAATAATTTGTAATTAAGGTGATAATGAAGAGAAGGTTGAACGAGACACTTGTAGAAGGTTCTTGTTTCACAAACAAAGCCCATTCAATAACAAATCGTTTAATTAATTTTAAAATGAATGCGACGTCATGAAATTCTTGCGTTATAAGAATAAACAATTCAATATTATTTCACTGATATGACATAAAAATAAGATAACTTTTTAAATACAATACTATGATACCACAGTAATACATATAATACGTGCGGGTGCGCAATAAACCTGTAAGACAAGTTCACGTAAAGGGAAGGCTTTGTAGCGATACCTATAGATAATATGAAATTAAGGTGTAGAGTCCACTTAATGGTTCTTGGAAAGTGTCCAATTTGTAATTTGTTTGTTCAATTTTATATCAAGAAGTAGGTATAATGTCAACGAACTTGATCAGTAAAAGGTTTGATACATCTTATATATCATATTATAATATATCTATAGCTAAAGGAAAGTCTTAGGTATTCCAATAATCAATTAACAAAACCTTAGGTAGGTACCTACCTACTTTCTTTTAAAGAAACGTAGCAAAAATGTATATCTGAAACCAATCCATTATAGGTATCTCAAAATAATAACGCAAGTAATAGGCACTAAGTACATTCGTAGTATATATTAATATCTCTACATTCATCATATCATAATAGTAGAGTACCAGCATTACCACAAATTAAGTATAAATAACATGATATTATTGCATTTGTAGAGTACCTACTAGTTTTTATTTGTTTTCCTAGTATGTTTCAAACTGTATTGTAGGTCATAGGTGTACTAATATTATTAGAAGCCTCCGCGAATTCACGATCGATCTCTCCCGATATTAAAATGAAATTCTATTTTCTGGTTCGGTCTGCTCTTACGAAATCCGGCATGTAAGTAACTAGTTACGACTTACGTAGGTTTTGTATTGATGTTTTATTTTAATGTTTTGCTTACAGATGTTACCCTCCGTATACACAATCCAATATAAGTATAAAATTTTCGCCGCGGTCCGAAACTGCTTAACAAATTCTCATGAAAATCGAACATCATCAAATATGTTTGCTTGGACATCTTGTTTTTTTTACAGTGTTTCTATATAAATTTCTTTATCAATTTTTCAAAGCTTGTATGTAACGGAACATAGATTACCTACCTATATATCTATACTTACCAATTTTTTATCCAATATTCTAATTCAATCAACAATGTGTTCGTAGCTTAGCCCAGTTTAATAATGTGATTACCATCGGCCACTCCCGTTCCAATTAAGTAAACAAACTGCGTTGTTTTTGTTAGTACTTCTACGATGGATCATGGAAAAACAAAATACTTTCCATAGACAACACCATAATGGGGTCTTTCATCGCATTTTCGCCAACCAATTAAATAGGTATCTATGGCCCTAACTAACAATTTACAACCTTTCAGTAAAGAATTTATTTTCTTACTTACTTCAGTAAGTAAGTAAACAATGGCATAAACCTGTGAATTAATGAGACCATGTGCATTGTGTTTGTAATGCAGAATGCCAGTTTGTTTGATTATTTTTTGTGAATTTTCAGTTTAAGGTTTTTAGTCATGATGCGGATTAGTGACCCAGTTTATTAATTACAAATATACCTAAGTCTATTATTGTCAACTTAAACTATCATCACAGAATACATAATAGTAGCTAAACGCTACAGAACGGACACTCTCCGCCTCCCGCCAAAATTAAACACTTACCTCACCCCGCACGATCAGACATAAAATGGTCCATATTTTTCTACAGGGACGATACGCAACGAAGATTGACAACATTAATCAAATTGACTTAAAGTAATTTTATTATTTTGGATTTGTGATTATCGTTTTTCGTAGAAAATGGTTAGATATTGTGCTGTTTACGGATGTATTTCATCAGAAAAACGCGAATTTTTTTTTACGCTAGTCACAAATGTGCCAACCATAAAGCGTTAACACACACATTTGCAGTCTCTACAGTGTGACTGTCAAAACGATCATTTTGTATGGAGTGTCCGGGGTGTGCTATCATATTACTTATATATTTTTTTACACATAATATATTAATTTAAAAATTGATTTTAAATATAACGTACAATATTTTAAATGACAGTATCTTTTTTAACGTTATTCTACCCAAGAAAATTGTATAAAATTTATATGAGGGATCCGTCTTTTTTATGTTAAATACATACTTAAATTGAAAATTCTTAGATTTGTTATCTTGTGTTAAATCGAATGGATATCGCAGGGATCTATCTTAGGACCGTTTTTATTCTTAGTGTATATTAATGACCTACCTTATTATTTGCAGGATATGTGTGAAATAGTACTGTTTGCAGATGACACCTCATTAATATTTAATGTGGATAGACATGACACAAATGTTGACGAAGTAAACTCTGCTCTTTTACGCATATCCAATTGGTTTAATGCTAATAATTTACTATTAAATACAAAAAAAACAAATTGTGTAGAATTTATCCTCCCAAATGTAAAAAAGGTGAAAAGGAATATTATTTTAAACGGGGAGGTATTATACCCTGTGGAATCGACTGTTTTTCTTGGTTTGACATTAGATGAGAAGCTTCAATGGGGGGCCCATGTTACCACCACCGCTGCTAAGCTCAGCTCAGCTGCATATGCAGTTAGAAGAATAAGGCATCTCACCGATGAAGAAACGGCTAGATTGGTTTACTTTAGCTACTTTCATAGCATAATGTCCTATGGAATTCTGCTATGGGGCAGGGCTGCAGATATAGAAACTATATTTATATTACAGAAAAGAGCCATACGCTCTATATATAATTTGCGTGCTCGAGACTCACTAAGAGATCTCTTTAAGAATACTGGTATCCTTACTGTACCATCGCAGTATATATTTAATAATATTTTATATGTACACAATAACGCTTACTTACACACAAAAGTAGGAGATAGACATTGTTATGACACAAGAAACAGAAATAAAATTGAAATGCCATTTTTCCGGCTAGCTAAAGTTAAAAATTCATTTATGGGCCAAGGTATACGCTTTTACAACAGAATTCCTCATAATATTAAAGAGTTTAGTAGTTCTAAATTTAAAACTTATATAAAAAATGTACTTGTCCAGAGAGCCTATTACAGTATTAAGGAATATATGGACGATAAAAACCCATGGAGGGTTGTCGCGTAAAAACCACAGGACAGTTCTTTGGCATATTATGATAATATATTATGATATTACATATGTAATTTGTAAAATTGTAAATCTGACATGATTAAAAAGAGCAACTATGGAGTTTCTTGCCGATTCTTCTCCGTAGATACTGCTTTCCGAATCGGTGGTAAATGTTAAAAATATGTACTTAATGACGTTTCAAAAGTGCTTCTAGAAGAAGTCTAATTGAATAAATAAATGTTTGAGTTTGAGTTTTGAGTTTGATATAGGCATGGACCTATAGGTCCATGGATATAGGTACCTTTTAAGTATTTTCTGAAGGAATTTTAATTAAATGTCGCAGTCTCATTAAGAGCTTTTGTCATAAATAGCATAGGTACAACATATACTTAGCTGAAAAGAAGTCAATTAATTTAACGAAACAACAAAAGCTATCTAACAAATAAGAATTAAAATAACAATGTATGAGGTGTGTCCACATTATGTGTAATCCGACAAATGGCAGGACAATCGTAATGGCCGCCATCCTGCTGACCGTCTCTAACTGTTTCCCGCCAGAATTTTCCAGAGCCACGCTTAGGTCACGCGTTCACTTGACAAGCACATCATATCAATAATCCTCGACTTGTGCTTTATAAACATTTGGATTAGGTACGTCGAAACCGCGTTGATGTACAGCTTTTTTATCTTTTCATATTGTTGTTAAACATGGAATAAAATTGTATAGAATCTGATCCCTTATCTTCGCGCTTTTATTTAGTACCTAAGTATTTCGCGAATGAACGAACCAAATTTATTTGTAGCATTGTATAGCTGTATATTATGTAAGCAGCATAATAATTGTCTTGTGAACTAAGCTTGTGAATACCAGATAAATTTAATTTCAGGTAAAATATTTAATTACAGATATTTTCGGAAAGTCTAAGTCAAAGTAGGTTGCGTTTCTATTAGCAGGGAAATACTCAATATAGCTATATGAACAAACGTACCTATGTCGTATGTCCTGAATTTTTTGAAATATTTTTGAAGTGAAAACTTCTTTAGCGGCGTAGAGCACTTTTTCTGTAATGGGTATAAAATCTTAAACTCGCGTCAGGACACGTGACCTGATCGAAAAAGCGTAAGACGGATACCATTCCAAAATATCAAACATGCTCAACGTTAATAAACAAGTTTTCACTTCTGCCGGCACTCCCGGAGTGCAACCCGTCTTTTTTTTATGAAAATTTGTTGTCATAATATTGTAGTCTAATTTCCTTTTTTCGAATAGGTACCTACTTTACTATTTACACGTATATTAAAAAGAATAAGAAAGAAAGAGGAAATTCATAGCACCAGTATTATGAAACTAATTGATTTAGTTTATGTTTATTTTTACTTTTGGTTTTATTATCGTTCGGTCGGTTTGTGGTATTTGCATAAGTCGTTGTATAATAAAATTGATTTGCATTTTTTTGGTTACATGATTAAATTATTGTTACGATAACGAGGCGAAAATTGGAAAGAAAATAATATAATTTAAATATAATGTTGATGTCATCACGTTTTTTTGTTATTTAATAGACCTATCAATTTTATTAACACCTCTATATTAATAAATAGTACACCTAATATATCTATACTATAGAGGTGCAAAAACAAATAAACATAGTACAGTTCTCCAAAACTAATAATGCGCATAGAAATCTTCTTCACTGTTCGGCAACAGTCGATTGTCCGAAGGCGATATGTATATAGAGTGGTTAAATTTTCTTCACAATAATCAGTTTAGTAGAATAATAATTATAAGTTTGCTAAAAGAGATAAGTAATGAAATTTGTTTCGATAATTCCATGTAAGTATAACGAGGATAAGCCACACGACTGCGAATATATTATATTTGTTGGATTGATTTACTTGGAAAATTCTATACATACTTAGAAGTTAGTACTATGATAATATGGATGAAAAGAATGTTAAAATAACATATAAAGTTTATATTGGAAAAAAAATTGTTTTCAAACACTGGTTTACATTTAAATCGTAGAAATATAATCATTGAAATCTCAGTTCAAAAGTATTTACAGTAGGTACTGATCATTCCAAAATATTATTAAAATCACAATAAAATAATCAGAATCAGGGATTATCTCTATTTCTGACATCGTAGATAGATCAGAACTTTATGCTTTTATTCATTTCCACTTTCCCCACTGCTATCACCTGTATAAATAATCATTTGGAAAATCCTAGTTAATTTTAAAACAAAACCAAGAAGGATATGTAACAGCAGCTCTATATAATTCCACACAGAGATAATACGTGCGGTCACCACTAATATATATAGACGACTAACGGATTTTTGACTGGCAGCCTGGCAGGCTACCGTCACCTACCGCCCGTTTTGTTTTTGATTGTGTATGACTGTAAATAATTGACTCCTAAGTATTTCTTTCGAACAAGGTACAAATTGCAAGTGCATTGTTTATGGCTCTTACGATTCAATGATTCGGGTCTTTCTGGAAATACGACAATTAGCGAAGATCTGCATGCGCATTATTTATTTTGGAGTACTTTAATTGAACTAAGTTTGCTGTTGTATCTAAAAGTAAAAGTACCTATTTATATTTTCTTACTTACTGAATTATGTAAGAAAAAAAAGACGTGTGGCACTCGGGGACTGCCGCGGTAAAGCTATTGCATGCTATGCCTTTAAGCCACACCTCCGTGCCCGTCGGAGGGGGGAGCGTGAGGTTTTTCGTTACGCAATTTCTGGATTCGGTCCCCGCGCTCAAGGCCCGCGATAGAAGCTATGCTATAATGAAATGTTGTAAATATTAGTTGTAAATTGTTAATTAGGACCATAATATATATTTAATTGGTTGGCGAAAATGCTAAATGCGATGAAAGACCGCATCATGGAACTATATATATTTCCATGGACCGCATTATGGTGTTGTCTATGGAAAGTATTTTGTTTTTCTCACAGGTTTTTGAAATATGTGTCCTAGTAACATTCGTAGAAGTACTAACACAAAGATGAAACAACGCACTACGCACTACGCAGTTTGTTTACTTCAGTGGAACGGGGGTGGCCGATGTTAAATCACATTATTTAAACTGGGCTAAGCTACGAATACATTGTTGATTGAATTAGAATATTGGATAAAAATTGGTAAGCATAGATTTAAACGTATAATACGTATAATTGGTATTAATAAACTGGGACACTAATCCCCATCATGACTAAAAACCTTAAACTGAAAATTCACAAAAAATAATCAAACAATGTAAAAAAATGGTTTCAGAAGTGTTGCGTTAACTGATAGCCAGTCTGCATTACAAACACAATGCACATGGTCCCATTAATTAACAGATTTATGTCATTGTTTACATCATTATTATCGCTCTATGAATAAACAACCGATAATCAATGTTCCTCTTTGTCTACGACAGGCTAGAGAGGTAAAGAATACGACCAATTTCTATTTAAGATCGAAAAAATTCGATCTTTATCTTTGCCGACTTGTTATTTTGCGCTGCATAGAAAATATTTCTGACCTACGACAATTCGGCTCTATGTAAACTAATATATTGTAATCTACTAAATAACAGCTTTAAAATACTTAAAATCCCATAAATCTGTGTTTATTTAATAGTATTGCACTCTAGAAGTTCTCACCTTTTCATACATACTTACATATATACATACTTAACAAGGCCTCTTTTTATTTTCAGATACAGTAATATGGGTGAGCTAGAGAACTAAATACTACACCGCTCATACTATCGACTATAGCTAAAATACTACAGAATGTCCCGTACAGTGATCATATTCCTCAGCCTGTTGGTCCTTAAACTGGGCCACGGCTTCAACGGAGACAGCTTCGAGCTGGAATGCCCAGACGAATGTGACTGCCACTACTTCAGGATCAACTGGGTGACCGACTGTTCAGAGAGCAACTTAACCAAGGTTCCCTA
>CAJQZM010040563.1:1822-26734 GCA_907164665.1 Colias nastes | reverse complement strand
TTTAACAATAATATAACACTTAAATCTAACATTGGTTTTGGCCTAATAAATTATAAACGCTATCAACTACTTTTCTTTGCACCTTTCGTGCTAGTTTTCCTAATAAATAAATTTTCTTTGTATATCTTTTTTCTCACGCCCTGTTTTTCACTTTTAGGGTTATCGTTCGATGCCATAGCAGCTAATTCACTATCTAAAAGTTGGGGTATCGATATTGGTTCAAAACCGTATTGAAATTGCGGTTCTACGAATTGCGTTTTGGTTTTATACCTATAATGAGGTCGAGTGGCATGCGCCGAGGCATCTCGAGGTTGATCACTGGAATAATCATATTCATGGTTTTCAGAATTTGTTTTATGTTTTCTATAAGGCTCTTTTTGTTTTTGTTGCGGTTCATTGTATTCGTATTGTGGCCTCAAAGTGTATTTTGCATTTTCTTTGTTTTCATTTTCATCATCATGGCTAATGTGATCAGGTCTTTGATTTTTAAACATCTTATAGTATCCTTCCTTATTGCGGAATCTATCTCGGAGGCTTTCTGGCCTACTAACCGCATAGTCGAGATAGTAATCCTCTTGCATTTTGTCTCTTGTATCCTTGTAATCTAATCGGGCAAATTTCGGAAATTCGTCACCGTTGGCCTCATACTGCTGGAACGGGTTCTTAGCTATATTGTATTCAGAATAATAGCGTGGGGCACCGTAAGATTCTGGATTATATATTTCTTTTTCAGTATCCATTCGTGGCGCATCATATGCCGCAAAACCATACGCAGCATCCTTGTAACTCTTTTCAAAGTTCTCTTCGTTTTTTTCTTGTTCCTTAAACATGTTTGCAAGTATTTCATCATTATCCTCGTTTGTGTTTTCTGAAGAGTCATCGTCATTTCTTGTTTCTTGTTTAGGCTTACCTTTTACTATTGGTGCTGACGCATACAATGATTCATGATAATCATAAGTAGTCGGATGGTTTTGGGGTCGTGGCGGAGAATTGTTATTTACTTGTATATGTTGATTAGGATCAACTCTTATTGCTTCATGGGGCTTGTGTTCCGGAACTATTCTTATATCTTCCTCATACTCAGGCACTATGGGCTGGAAATATTGTTGCTCATGTTGAGTTGGGACATCTTTATGCGCTTGTACAAAAGATTGAGGTGTGTTATGATGGTGTCCTAAATTTGGATCTTCTTGATTGTTTGTATGATAATACTGAACTTGTCTATGTTCGGGATTGTGATGAGTATTTTTAGGAGATCCAACATGTATGTGAACGTGATGCCCATGATTTTTTGGTCTTTCATGAGAGTCATGTTCTTCTTTTTGATTGTTGTCTTCATACGATTCTTCTGAATTTTCACCCGAGTTTTCTCTGGGATGATGGTGAACCCTTTGTTCTTGATCACTATGATCTTGTTCATCAGGTTTAAGCACATACACAAGATGTTTTGGATTTTGATTTTGATTTTTATTTTCGTAACGAACATGACTCACTGGTTCCTTTGAACTTTTCACATAAGAATAATGCACCGGCTCTTTTTGCGTTTGTTCTTCGTAATTATATTGAACTGGTGCTTTCTCTTCGGTATGCTCATAACTTACATGAACTGGTTTTTTCTGTGTATTTTTTTCGTAGCTATAATGCACTGGTTTATTGTCTGTCTTCATTTCGTAATTGTAGGTCTTGGGTTCAGATTCAGTTTCTTTATTATAGCTGACTTTCTTTTCTGTATAAGTTTCTTTATAATTTGGTGAATTAATTTCATAAGAAAACTCTGGACTCTCATTGGGTACACCATTAACTGATATCGAGGGCTTTGGAGGTGTTTCTTTTTCTTCATTAGTTTGGTGTTTCTGAATTACCTTCTTTTGTTTCTTTTTTGGTGAAGAATTTTTCGGTTTTTCTTCACTACTGTACGTTTTTGTGTTCTGAACGAGAAATTCATTTTGATTATTTTTGTTTTGTTCAACATTGAGATTAGGCAGCTTATGGTAAGTTGCTTGATTTATTCTTGGCAAAAAATGTTGAACTTGTGGAACTAATGGATTTGCAAACGTCAACGGTTCAAGGAGGCTAAGATCTAACAAAGGCACAGGTGGTTTAGTTACCAAATTCAAAGCAATTTTTTTGCCATTAACGACTGTTGTTACTGTTGTCTGTTTCGGTAGCTGTTGCAATTGTTGTAATTGTCCACTTTGAGCCGTTTGTTGATTAGCAATTGGTCTTTCATTAGAAAAGAAGGCAACGTGGGGAACCTCTTGTAATCGTTGAAACTTTGGTTCACTATTTATCTTATAATTATTGTTGGCAGTAAGAGCACCCGAATAGATATTTCTATTATTATTTGGTTGCTGATTAGCCGTTTGCGGTTGAAACTGACTAATTTGGTTGGAACGGTACATAACTGAATTAGGAGCAAAACTTTGTACATTAGTGTATCCGATAGGTTGTTGCACGTTATATTGACCAACGTTGGAAGGGAGCCCACTTTGTATGTTTTGAACATTGTACTGCCCTGGTGAGAAGAAATGAGGTGTGGACTGTTTAAATTGCACAGTCGGTGAAACTAAAGGTTGGCTCAAATGTGCAGGTAAACTTTGTATTTGCACAAATTGTTGTGGAATAGTAGATCTGTAGGATATTAAGGCTTGAGGTGCCTCAACAAATCGATTGCCGTACGAGTCCTTCAAATAACTATTCGTTATCGGGACGATGGCACTTTCCTCTTTTCCTGAAGCACTTTTTGGGGCGACGAAGGACGGCACATGGAAGGAATACGCTCCGTATGGCGTGGCACTAGCGTAAACGCCGGCTGGGGCATTGTGGTACAATCGCGAAACACTTTCAGCACTAATATTGTCTATTATTCCTGCATTTTTCACGTTTTTCTCTGAAGACACAGGTTGTGCATCTGCTACCATCCAGCACACAAATAATATTAAGGCCTGTAAATAAAATATTAAATATAAATGACAATCATGATATTTAAATTTTCACACATACTATCTAAAAATGAAATTAATTAATTCATAATTAGTTTTTTGAATGAACAGCAAAAGAAACAAATAAGATGGAAATGCGTGTACAATCTTAAAAAAAATATTTCCTGCAACGGTCAATCTGCTTATTAAAATTTATGAATTTAAAAATACTCATTAATTTATGGTATAATTTACCTTCGTCCCCATTGCGGGCGACCTTACGTCCAAGAGGGTAAGAGAAGCACTGCGTCAGCGCGGCCGGCGTGCAAACTTATATCGAATACTGCTGAACCGTAGACCGCGAACAATCTACTTTTCCCGCGCACATTATATCATTTTCAAGCTTCATGGTATTGTGTTGGTGTAGGTGTTCATTGCGAATTGCCATCAATAATTGACCAATATTTAATGGGATTTAATTCCCACTATAGGAAATGGATATAGATCAATATGTCCAGGATTTGTTAGGAAAAAATTAAGAAAATTGCACACGATATTAGCCCAAATGCAAACAAATGATATTAGAGTATGCATTTATATTAACTTAGGTACATTAGGTTATTATCGTTGATTTATAGAGTTATGTTTGGACTCAAGTACTCGTGCTCGTCCAAAATAAACTTTTAAATTTAAAATATATTTAATTTGAATATCTTTAAAAAAGCAAACTTGATCAATTTTATGGTATAACTGAAATCTTACTGAAGGTCAGTTTGTGATGGCAAGGCTTTATGATGAAAGATAGATTGAAAACGTTAAATTATGAATTAATGCTTCACTTTTTACATTTGCAGAAGTAATCTTTTTTCTGAGTAAGCATCTTAAGAAATATTAGGCCATAGGTTTTAGCAGAATTATAAGTCTAGATTATAAATTGATATCTATTCATTACTCATTATTCGAATGTTAAACTTTTTGAATCGTATTTATTCTTTCTTCACCAGCACATAATATATACCTACATTTCCACTGCAGGGACAGTCTCCTAAGAGGGTTAAGGCCATAATCCACCATGCTGACCGAGTGCGGGTTCGTTATAATATCGTATACATATTTGGAGTTTATTCAGATGGCACGGATAAGACAGCTGTCAAATAAAATAATGGAGGATTACCGCCTATTTTTTTCTTTTTTATGAGGTGTCTAAGCCTATATATTTTATTTATAGTTTTAGTAACCCGACCTGTTTTAGCTGACTAGGCTCGACTTTCGCTAGACCGCGAACCCAGCTCGCTGACCGTGACTAAATGTGCGCAGACACCGCCGCGCCCGAAGAAAGTCCTCGTATCAGGTTTAAATACCACAATATAGTGACCACCATTGTCAAGTTTACAGGAGATAAATTAATTGGGTCATTTCTATAATTGTTAACTGTATCATGTTTTAATGATTTACAGGTATGAAGATGAGTGTATAATTACTATTGAAGCAGAAGAGTCGTATGAGGATGAAAATATGAAAAATATGTCATTTGAAATTCAGTTCGCAGCGTTTGAAAGTTTCTAATCCATACTAATATTATAAATGCGAAAGTAACTCTGTCTGTCTGTCTGTTACTCAATCACGCCTTAACTACTGAACCAATTTGCATGAAATTTGGTATAGAGATATTTTGATACCCGAGAAAGGACATAGGCTACTTTTTACCCCGGGACATAGGATAGGTTTTATTCCGGAAATCCCACGGGAACGGGAACTATGCGGGTTTTTCTTTGACTGCGCCGGCGATGCCGCGGGTGGAAAGCTAGTTTACTATAAGTCTTACCTACGAATACATTACGTAAACAGTTTAAGAAAAACAAAAAATAAACTTAATTAAAATTTAGTAGAAATTGGAACCAACCAAGCAGCGGACAGAGCGCTACAATTGTTGAATAGAGCCTTTCTTCCGCATTATTTTTAAAACTGTTCAATAAATAATTAAAGTGATAATGTTAGTCTTTAACTCTGAACAGCTTTCCACTCCAATTATTCTAAAGAATCAACACACAATGATGTTGCATAATCTGTCTGAACTTCGATATGCGCGATTTTTGAAAAAAGTTCATTGATAGATGTTTCTTTTATTGTGTAAGTAATTCTTGATCAATAAAATCCCGATTGAATGAATTGTAAACTTTTTCTTAGTAATCACCATCTTTAAAATATCTTCCAAATCTACCTACAGGTTTTAGGATTAGGCGCCAAAAATCCGAAAAAAGTTTGGAAAATCCAAAAGTGCACGCCTCATAATCTCAGTCGATATTTTTTTTTGTTTATTTAATAACAATTAAACCACATCGAATCAGACCCTGAAAAATGAAAGGGTTCTATTCCTGAGCATACTCAAGCGTAAGAGAAAAAAAAAGACTCGATTATAGTAAAGTATTTCGGTCGCTATCGTGTTAACAAGAAAATCCTCCGCACATACAGACACACGGACGTCCAAGACAGAACTTTTTTAAACTGTTTTTTAACTAGTTTAAATAACAAAAATGACATCAAAAATATCATGAATGTTAAAAATAGTGTTTTTTCTTAATATGTGTGTGTATGTATTATCTTACAAGTGCAATGTATGATACATAAAGACATTTTAAGTTTGAAAAATCAGATGTTTTGCGCGAAGTGACAGTAGTACCCACCTCAACGCTTCGCTTATGAGGCGTGCAATACTAAACGGTATGTACGTAATCAATTAAAATCCGTTCAGCCGAACTTAAGTTGGGTATAATATTTTGATTATTGTACCTACTTAAACTTTCGATTACTTATTAGGGAGCGTCCATAAATTACGTGAGGTGTTTTTGTCCATTTTTTGACCCTCCCTCCCCCTCTGGTGAGATATCGTGAGATTTTATTGAACCCCCTCCCCCATCCCCCCATCTCACGTGAGATTTTTCAAAATGTGGGTTTCTTATGTTTCTTATGTTTATTTGTCATTGTAAAAAGAAAAAAATTGCTTCGTGCTTTTGTTTACGACTAGTTAAAAATAGTAATTAATATTGCTGAAAGTTATACTAAGGGCCGATTTTTCAATGCTTGGATAAAACTTATCCGTCCAATAAAGTAGGTATTACAAGATACATAATATTATAATGTCACGTAAACTGTCAAATACGGGCAATTAGAATATGTTTTTAAAATGGTAGTTTTATACATTATTCCACGAATAAGTTTTATCCGAGCATTGAAAAATCGGCCCTTAGTGTTATAACAAGGTAACAATAGAATATTTAAATCTTAACCGTAACATTAAAATCTTAAGCATGTTATTTGGATTAAATGTACCAAAAGAGTATAATTTGCTTTGTTTCAATTTAAAAAAAATTGCGTGATATTTGCCGACACCCCCCCTCTCCGGCTCTCCCCAACGTAAGGTTAGATGAGATTTTACTCGACCCCCTCCCCCCCTAAAACAACTCACGTAATTTATGGACGCCCCCTTATGAAAACTAGCTTTCCGCCCGCGGCTTCGCCCACTTTGTCTAAAAACTAATAAATTATATACTAAAAACCTTCTCCTTGAATCACTCTTTTTGTTTAAAAAAACCGCATCAAAATCCGTTGCGTAGTTTTAAAGATTTAAGCATAAACAGGGACATAGAGACAGAAAGCGACTTTGTTTTATACTATGTTCTTACATGGTTCTTACTTACTAAGCTTTGCATAGTTTCGGTCTAAAACAAACACAAAGATCCAAACAATTTTGTTAACTAGGTACCTTAGCTCGGTACTGTTTTCCTAAGTCAAATGTTATGACTATATTTTTTTACAATAAAAAAACCTTAATTTCAAATGCTACTCAAATGTCTGAGTGACGAGTGAGAATATTAAAAAAAAAATATTTTTAGACATGTTTTGATTACTTTTTTTTTCGTTTAACTATCTTTTTTAAAAGGGCCGTACACGGACCGCTCCAAGCAGTTGAGACCGACGCGGACGGCTTGAAGCCGCGACCGCGCGGTAAACTATTGACATTCATTCACTGCCGGACACGGACTGCTCGAGCCGTCGCGACCGCTTCAAGCCGTCAACTGCGCGGTTTGTCCGAGTAAGGCCGCTATAAGATTATACAACATTATTATTTTTAAATACACTTTTAAATATTGCAATTAATCAATTTATATTATCAACGTTTATGGAAGGAACTCCGATACTAAAAAAAATACCATTAATGTTTTAACTTTCTTTATTTCTTTATAAAACTACATAATATTTACAATTTGAAAACACAATAAAAACTTACACGAGGCTTAAACTAAAAAAAAATAGAACGGTCCGTTATTCTAATAGTTGTTTAAGTATATACTATGATATTGGGGTTTGACGCATTTGGTGCACTTCTCAACTTGTACACCATGCTCAAATGGTGAACTTAGCAACTGGTGCACTTCTCAAATGGTACACTTCGCAACTGGTGCACTTCTCAATTGGTGCAATTCGCAAAATGTGCACTTTTTATGATGAGTGGAGATTTGGAAAAATTGTTTTGAATGTTTGAAAAAAAAAATTGTGAGAAAGATTTACCTACTGCATAATCATTATAATAAAATATAAATAATTTTAATTAAACTGCATAAACACTACAACATTTTTATTTTTTACAAATATAAAAAAGTCCCTCGAAATCATATTCATTATCATTAAATAAGAAAAAAATTATATTTTTTAGCAAAAAGTTCATAATAAAGATATGATATATTGTAATTTTTCACTCACTCACACTCACGATTTTTTTTATTACTTTCGGGTGACTTTTATATGATCATTGAAAATTATGTGAGTAAGAGTGTACCTACTTAAAAGGTTGATAATATTTTTTAAGAAAAACCCCCTACGCAAAACAAAAGATTCTTTCATTTTTAAACAATTTTTCCAAATCTCCACTCATCATAAAAAGTGCACATTTTGCGAATTGCACCAATTGAGAAGTGCACCAGTTGCGAAGTGTACCATTTGAGAAGTGCACCAGTTGCTAAGTTCACCATTTGAGCATGGTGTACAAGTTGAGAAGTGCACCAAATGCGTCAAACCCAAGTAGTACAGTATTTTTGGATTTACCATCTATTCGAATCATTCAGAGACCAGAATTTCCACATTTTCTTAGCATTTTCCTTTACACTTGAATTCATTCAACATTCAGCTTACTTGAAATTACTTTATTAAAATATCGCAACCATATTAAAATACAGGCACTTTAGAAAATATGTTCATATATTATAGTTTTACATATTGTACAGATAACCTTGCTTGCATCCTTACCTTAATACAGATCAAATATAACGCAGACAGTCACTTAGCCCAATTCAAAAATACCAAAATCGTCGCCTCACTCCCAGTGGTATTACCGTGACGCGACCTTGAAATTTTACTCAACGCGCCTAAAGAAGTTTCACTTCAAAAAAATAATTAAAAAAATTAGTCTACCTAATAAACAATGTTAAAAATAGAAATGCATTTTCATTAGCAACCATTTCAAGTTATAAAAACAGTAAATGTCTAGTTTAATCATACGTTTCACAATACTTAAATACTACAAAATAAATTCCAAACACACTAAGGATAACTTATTATTATTAAGAACCATTATTGAATTTATATTTCAAAGAAAATGTCTACTCATTTTTTTTCTATTCTCCGGTCAAATTTTTAAACAATTCACAATTTACTATTGTAACTTGCAACCATCCAAGATTAATTATTATGTATCACTACTATATACAGATAAAAAAAATACGTAATGCGTCATGTATAATATTACAGTATACATAATTATTTATTTGGGCGGTTTATATAAATTGTTCTTCATTTGATACGTTTATTTTAGGTGCAGGCAATCTTACCATAGACACCACATAGACCTGTCAAAAATTTGTTGAGAAAAAAATATATTTACAATTTTATTCATCACACTCCTAGCCGCTTGAAAATATTAGTTGTGATGGTAACTTTATCATTTTTAACACCAAGCCTTGCTTTAACATTATTTGTTTCTGCGATAGACAACCTCCTTTCTGGTTTATTAAATACCGGTGTGAATTTGGGTTTGACTTGATTCTGGGTGGTTTCAATTTCTTTGTATTCTACACGATTGGAGAATTTGACCGACTTTGCTTTAGGAACGGCCAGTTTTTCCTTTACACTGACAGGTGTTTCGTCCGCGCGCATTGTGCGTCCAACGACAATTTTCCTGACGTTATTCTTGGTTGTGGTCACTGTGAAACTTCTTTTCACTACGGGCGGACTTTTCAGAATACCCTCGTATTTTAGCGCGTCTTTCTGTACGGGAATAACCACGTCTGGTTTATCTTTGGTACCGAGGCGCGAAAAAACTTGCTTATTCGTCTCCTTTTGAACTGGTTTGCTTTCCAACTGACTAGAGGTTCCGAGTCGAGCGAACACTGTCTTACTTTGTGGTGCTGTAAATAAAAATGAATTAATATTTTATAGTTTTAATTACTCAACTTAAGAAAAAAATATAAATTTAAGGGCATAACTTATAATTTACGAGCTTTACCTTTTTTATTCTATTATTATCTAGCAAACCAAGTGACACAATCAGCTCTGGCTTTGCTTTGCAGACATATGTTTCTTGTTAAGACATTTTTGTAAATTTTGTTGTGTAAATAATATAAACCTTTGGCACTACTACTTTGTCTAATTATTGCTTTCACTCTTGTGTTGACTGTTCGTTTTCCAACATTTTCGACAATATTGTCAAAACACAAAAGCAATTGATAAAAAACACAACTCATTTTCTAATAGTGCATTATTATAACCTTTATACAGACCATTTTGCTAACTACTTGATTTTTAAGCTCAAAAATGTATAAATTAAATTTCACAGGAAGTTAAAATATCTTACCTTCTTTAGTTGGTAGTGCTTGTGTCTGCTTTGTGGCGCTGAAGCGGATGAGCCTCGTCTTTTTGATACTCAGGTCTGTTTCTGGGCTGTAAGATAAATTAAAATAAATCGTAAGATAACTACATATTATACCCCTTGCAGGCAGCTTTAATACATCAATCCCAATAACATTTAGTTCTACAACTTTTTACAAATCTTGTAATTTTTTTTTTTTTTTTTTCCTATTGTGATCTGCAATCAGTCGCAAGACTTTTATCAGATGAGGTGACTTAAAATTATGTAGGCGAAGAGACCAGCGTCTCGTCTGCCTTCTAGAATACATCCTTCCTTTTCAGCCTTTTGGCCGTAGCGGAAGGGTTTACGAGGTCATGGGCCAGGGGATTGGGGTGACACGACAGGCGCTCAGCATATCTCTTTTTAAGTTTCTCGATTTCTGCTTGTACGGTCGGAACATTCAAATATTCATGAATCTCCACATTTTTGGTAAACCAGGGGGCGCTTGTGATGGTACGCAGTATGTGATTCTGAATACGCTGAATGCACATTATGTTGCTGTTACTGGCGGTTCCCCAGAGTGGAGCGCCATAGGTCCAGATAGGCTTCAAAACGGTGTTGTAGATCAAGAGCTTATTATCCACAGATAGAACAGAGTTTCTTCCCATGAGCCAATACAGGTTACGGAACTTATAGTTAATTTCATCTCGTTTCTTTTTGATGTGGAAGGCCCAGGTGAGAAATCCCAAATCTTGTAATAACCCAAAAAAAAGCTGCCTCAGTTACTTATTCGTCTGTATTTTGTGCATCACGGTCACCATGTCACCTGGTAGCACTGATTGCAATTTGTCATTCAATTTTCAATTAAAGCTTCACGCGTCCTACGTACATTATTTGCTCGTAACTAAATCAGTATGTTATAGTAGGACGCGTGAGGGGTTAAGTATATTATGTAAAAAAAACCTTTATAATTATAGTATTAACAGATGATAGAATATTTAACTTACTCCATTTCATTTGATTTCCTCTTCTGCTGCACAACTGTCACAGGGGAAGTGTCTCGAGATGGATTGCGTGTGTAATGTTCCAGGATACGACTGGCAGCTTAAAAAGAACATACAGTAATATTCAATAAAATATGATTTACTTTTTATTTTAGTTAATTGTTCTTTTAATTGACAATACATTTTCTGGCTGCAAGTTAAATATCAATATGCTGATATTTTTTGATATATTTCTTATGTGACTGCCATTTTATCTGTCAGATAAGCCAACCAAAACTGAGAATGTATACTTGGAAATATAAATAACTAGCGACCCGCCCCGGCTTCGCACGGGTGCAATGGCGGCCGGCCGGTACCGCCGCAAACGCTACGTCCAGCAATTTTTAAATTTGTAATATCTTCGAAAATATTCACTTAAATCATACGGTGTAAAGGGCCATATAGATCTATATTAAATGAACAATGTATTCAAGGTATTTAATTGGTTAAGGATTAATGCTGTATTGGTTAAAATCGCTTCGAAAATTAACCATTTTTTGTCGTAAAAAGTAAATGACAAAAAAAGTTATTGTGGGTTATCCATAAGAGATAGACATATACCATCGCGGACTTTTCTGTAGACCTTTTCAATGTGTACAATACTTAGTACATTATTTTGATAAAACTCGTAGGGTTCAGCCTGCGTTTGCAATGTAAGCGGAAAAAATGTAATTATTTTCGACATCACATTAGAAACCTCAAAAATAACAGTACTTCTCCACTATTTAATGGATGTTATTATACATATAAACCTTCCTCTTGAATCACTCTATCTATTAAAAAAAACCGCATCAAAATCCGTTGCGTAGTTTCAAAGATTTAAGAGTACAAAGGGACATAGGGACAGAGAAAGCGACTTTGTTTTATACTATGTAGTGATGATAACTCACGTGATGAAGGCTGTGTGACCGTTGCGCGTCCAGTCACTGCAGCCACAGGGACCTTGTTTGTAACTGTAGTGGTGTTCAGAACTTTATCTCTTGCATTGTTCTCATGGACTTGTTTTGCATGTCTGACAATAAATAATAGAAATAAGGCATTTAATCTTAAATTTTTAGTATAATGTTTATGAAATAGGATCAAGAAGCTACATAGAAATATATTCAATAGGTTTTGTATGATACAAAATCTAAAATTCCTGACAATCCATCAGTAAAACTCAAATCTCACCTTAATATAGCTATGATGTCCCCCATTCTCACAATACCCATGTCTCTTAGATATTCTTTGTTTAAATCAAGCAGCATATCATTCTGTATTCTATTTTCGGTAAAGGTAAGGGCGTATGTTGCTGCCACTTCCGAGGGAATCCCTGCCGCAGTGAAAAAGTTCACCCACAAACCTAAAACATAAATGTATGTTAACCTATTGCTGTAACACAAATGATATAATATTTGAACGATGTCTGTGTATTTCAAAATGTATTAAAATACATACTACCAAAATACAAGGTTAAAATAAAGATGTGTAGGCTGTATACAAATGAAGTCTTCGCATCTGTAGAACAAACATTATAGGAAATATTTGTTACAAAGATACATAAATGGTGCTGATGTGACTTACCTGTTAAGTTTGAATCCATTTTATTCGTTCCCGAATTCATGTTTGTTTAATAACAAAATATGAAATATCAAATTTCAATTTTATTTTTAATTCACACACAACCATTAGCTCTAAAATGACAAATGTCAAATACGAAATAAAGTTTTTTTTAGTTGTAGCCTGTAGGCGTCATGGTGTCAAGGATATTTGAAAATGCAATAATATTACAATAAATTGATTTACAGAATGAATGTTATAACATATTATTCTTGAAGTATATAATATATAATATAATGCATACATCGAAATTACTTGATGGGTATTTAAAAAGTTATATAGTTAGTTTTAAGCTAATTTTAAACTATTCGCTCATACTTTTCCCTAAAACGCTCGTATTCAGTGTAATGTAATGTCATTAATTTTGACAGATATTTTTTTAAATAATTTATTTCAAATTTCAATCAAATGAGATTGTGTAATTTTAGAATCAGAAATAGTTATTTTGTTAAATAAAAATACATTGAAGTTAAATTACGACGAATGCTTAAATCTGTCGCGCTGCTTAAAGTAGTATATCCAGTAGCGAGAGTTGGTTTTGTTCCTGAAAAGAGTTATCAAAGTAAAATTAGAAAAACTTGAACTAACCTAATGATTACCGGTATTTATAGCCTGTTTGTATAATTATTTATATTTTTTAGTATTTTCTCAACACAAGAAGAATGACTTCATTAAGTAGTGTACCATTAGTCGACATAGACCCTAGTGGTGTATTTAAATATATTTTATTAAAAGTTTATGAAGAAGGAAAAAATGGTCAAGAGCCTGAAATAACGATAGTCAGAGGATATAAAAGATGCGAATATCATGCTGATATATATGATGAGGTAAAACTGAAAATATATTGGTAACGTGTTGTATTATTGTTATATTAGACCACACATTGATGCTGCCAAATTATATTTTCAAAACAAAAATTAAGTAAAATTCGGCTTAGATGGCTTAATTCAACATTAACAATGATTTAGCCGAGGTTTGATCATCTATAAAAATTACAAAACAATTTTCTACATACTTCTTTTTAATATTCTAAATAATTTTAAATTAATTTCCACCTTTTAGGTACAAGCCAAACTTAATCCACTTGATTGTGAACCATTAGGCGGAGGAAGAATATCTCATGATCCAGATAATAAAAAAATTCACATTTATGGCTATTCACAAGGTTATGGAAAAGCTGACCATGAAATTGCTGCAAAACTTGTTAAAGGGGCCTACCCAGAGTATACTATATCTATCAGTGATGAAGGGTACTAAAGATTACACTATGTAAAATAAGCTGTTTAATATTGATTATGTATATGCCTACCTACAACTTACATTATTTTATCAATTAAGAACTTACCACCCAGTTTTCTAGTTCCTTCTTAATGTAACTCTCTTTTACAGTCGAGTAAATGAAAATAAACAGCCCTGTGTGCTAAGTGTGAGTTTTTGCTCGCACTCGATCGCGATAAAGTTAACTCGGATTTCTATGAAATTGAAACAGCGCCGCCTAGCTTCCCCATACGTCCGCTAGGGGCGCTGTTCGATTTCCCATACTAATTCGGCTGTGACGCAGACGCGATAGTAACGTTTCGTACTCGATCAAACTCACACTAGGGGTACTGTTGTATTTGTGGAAGTGTATCTACCCAAAGTTAATTATATCCACCCTTAAACTAATGTAAACTTTTTATATGTTTTAATAAACCAGTTTTATTTAGAAACGACTTTTATTTTAAACTAGGTTTCCGCCCGCGGCTTCGCCCGCGCAGTCAAAGAAAAATCCGCATAGTTCCCGTTCCCGTGGGATTTCCGCGATTGCGTCATTTTCCCGGGATAAAAAGTAGCCTATGTCCTTTCTCGGGTATCAAAATATCTCTATACCAAATTTCATGACAATTGGTTCAGTAGTTTAGACGTGATTGAGTAACAGACAGACAGACAGAGTTACTTTCGCATTTATAATATGTATATGGATGAAAACTGACATCGAGACGAATCATACGAGCCCAAACTCGATATGGTTATGTCGTATTATAACGGAGTTCCTATGGCCACCTTCCAGCTCCATCGTTAGATACTCCATGTCATCAAAATATTCCATTGTCACACGTAATACATATGCGTGCAAAATGCGAAGCGATGTGACAACAGCGCATAACAAAACCAACCAATCATGGCAAAGGTGACCTCTGATTGGTCCATTTGAATCAAATCAACAATGGATGGGCGAATGCTACACGCTCGATATTTATCGTGATATTTGGATCGTTATCCAGGATCATGATATTTATCGAGTGTGTAGTGAAGCGTATCACGTATCGTGATACGGATCGTTAGTAATACCGTGGGTATCGTGTACCGTGTATCGTGTTACCTTGTAAACATACTTGACACTGGCAAATAGACACATCTTCTTGCCATAAAGAGAAAAAAAAAAATCCAATCAAATGAAATTGCGTTTAATTTTTTAAATTCACAGATGTATTAGTTACTACGTAATTTAAATTTTAAGAAAGTTAAATTACGACGAATGTTTAATCAGTAGCGCTGCTTAAAATAGTATATCCAGTTGCGAGAGTTGGTTTTGTGCCTGAAAAGAATTATCAAAGTAATATTATAAAATCTTGAACTAACATAATGATTACCGGTATTCAGTGCCTGTTTGTATAATTATTTATATTTTTTAGTATTTTCTCAACACTTAAGAAGAATGACTACATTAAGTAGTGTACCATTAGTGGATATAGACCCTAGTGGTGTATTTAAATATATTTTGTTAAAAGTTTACGAAGAGGGAAAAAATGGTCAAGAGCCTGAAATAACGATAGTCAGAGGATATAAAAGATGCGAATATCATGCAGATATATATAATGAGGTAAATCTGAAAATATATTGGTAACATGTGTTGTATTATTGTTATATATTAATATAATTCGACAGAATTCATGCTTCAAATTAAGTATATTTACAAAAAAGTAAGCAAAATTCTACTTGGATGTGTCAATTCAACATTAACCTTGTATATGGTGAATTGACTGTCAAGGTTTGATCACCAAGTGATCACCTAACAAAATTACAAATTATTTTTCTGCATTCTTTATTAAATAGAGTGTGCTGTTATTATAAAGAGAAAGAGAGGGAACTACAATGCATATAATATTGTAATTTGCCTATAATAAGCTTTATAAATATTGTAAATATAAATTAATTGCAACGTTTTAGGTAAAAGCAAAACTGGACCCACTTGAATGTGAACCGTTTTGTGGAGGAAGAATATCTCATGATCCAGATAATAAAAAGATTCACATTTATGGCTATTCACAAGGTAATGGAAAAGCTGACCATGAAATTGCTGCAAAACTTGTTACAGGGGCCTACCCAGCGTATACTATATCTATCAGTGATGAAAGATTACACTAGGTATGTAAAATAAGCTGTTTAATATTGATTATGTATATGCCTACCTACAACTTACATTATTTTATTAATTAAGAACTAACCACCCAGTTTTCTAGTTCCTTCTTAACCCATTGAGCCCCGAACGGCCCGATCGGTCCACGACACAATAGATTTTCTATTGTGTCTGTGATTCCGGGGCCTGAGTTATTTATGTAACTCTCTTTTACAGTCAAGTAAATGAAAATAAACAGCCCTGTTGTATTTGTGGAAGTGTATCTACCCAAAGTTAAAATAATGTAAACTTTTTATATGCTGTAATAAACCAGTTTTATGTAGAAACGACTTTTATTTAATTTTAAAACTGAATAGTATGAAATAATGAGATGTGCAAATGAATTATTATAGAAAATTATAAAACCACTGATAAAGTACCTATCCATACTAATATTATAAATGCGAAAGTAACTGTCTGTCGGTCTGTTACTCAAACACGCCTTAACTACTGAACATATTATATATACTGTACATATTATATATACTATAAAATGTATATATATATATATTATATATACAAAAAATTTCATTATAATCCATCCAGCCATTTAAGAGTAGTTTATGGGGGAAACAAACACGCGCACAGAAGATAATTATAGAGATATATACGATAGCGGATAGACCGTACTATTTAATAATTAATTATACAAAATACTTTGTATTAAGTATACAAAAGCAAGCTAGATATTCTCTAATCTTTGTACCTACAACGCAAAATAATTGTGATATTTTCATTTTATCTGTTGGTTTTTGCATTCTTTCTTTATCTTCATTCTGTCAAATTATAAAAGTCAATGTCAGACTGACGAGTGACCACGAGTGACGAGTGACGAGTGACGACATTGACCATTGTCAGTTGCAACTCAAATGAGATGTCCCCAGTGGCCCAGTCTCAAAATACATGTTTTTATTTTAAATCCAGTTTTTAATCGTGTACAATAAAACGTAAATTAAATTTTAAATATTAGTGCAAGTATTTATCATGTCTAATTTTACTACCGATGCACAATTGTGTATAGAGCGAGAATTAGAGCTCCCGAACATAAATAATGATTTTACAGACATAAATACACAATTCCACATAAGTGAGACTTGTAAGTGGATTAACGAGCATAATTATACAAAGGTAATGTCTATGCACAACATTATTAAGGCTTATGAAATGTATTGTAACTTGGATTGATTAATATTGATGTAAAATTGTTCTTCAGGTGTGCTTACAATTTCCTGATGAATTACTTGGATTAAGCGCTAGCATTTATGAGGAATTGAAGAAAGAGACCACTGCTGATCTTTACATATTGGGTGATACATCTTATGCAAGGTAATATTATTCAAATAGATATATGAAAATTGTTCATATTGTTTAAATGTAATCTAATATGTTTTTTTCAGTTGTTGTGTAGATGCTGTTGCTGCTATGCATGTACAAAGTGATGCCATAATACACTATGGACACACCTGCTTCAGTAAATCCAACATTCCAGTATATTTAGTGCTGAATGAGACCCCTTTGGATCTTTCCAAAACATTAAACATTCTAAAACAAGATATCAACTTGGCTTCACAAACTGATATATGCCTTTTCTATGATTGTGGTTTTGAACATTTGAAAGGTAATATAATTATTAGTTATTGGAGGTATTTGAAAAAATAACAACAACAAAAATATTACTTTTTTGCATATTCCCTATATCACTTTTTATCTTATTCTGTGCAAAATTGTCTACAAGTGAACTATAAAGAATGATAAGTATGAATACAAAAAAGTTTAACATTACATCCAGTTGTTGTTACATAACAAAATATATAAAATTATACAAAATTGCTTGATTTCAGATGAACTAGCTGAACATTGGTTCCAACTCTACCCAACAGGGTACATTGCTTATATAGATATGAAAAATGAATCAAACCATACATTTTTTGGAAGAGTTGTTAAAAATAAGGACAATGAAGAATTTTCTAGTGATATACTAAAAGACTGCATTTGCGTCTATATTGGTTCCAGAGGACAGACTTTCTTTAATTTCTCTGTTTCAATACTAGGTATGTATCGTTCTAAATAAAATATAAAAAGATCAAAAGCATATATTGAAGAGCTACCTACAATTTGTATGGCACTTCTAAATACTCCACTTATTTTCATGGCAATGGTAATTTACAAAATATAAACAGTTTATTTTTTAAAGAAATTATTGAATTTTGTTTAAATTAATGCTACTTGATAAGAATGAAGTATGTATTGGTAACCAAATAAGCAATACATCATGTTTATATTGCATTTGTATATTATTCCTCAGCTCGAAAGTGGTACATACTGGACCCAACCACAAATCAAATTGACATTGTAAATGAGACAGCCTGGTTCAAGAGACGGAGGCATTTAGTTGAGAAGTGCAAGGATGCTAATGTAGTTGGCATCCTGATATGCAAACTAGCTGGAGAGGAAACTAAAGATATTATAACCAGAATGAAGCAACTGTGTAAAGCAAATGGGAAGAAGAGCTACATTGTGTCTGTTGGCAAACCTAATGTACCAAAACTGGCTAACTTCCCTGAGGTAGATATAGTTCATACATTTACTCCTGAATATTTATAAAAGATTAAAATAAAATAAAAAAAAATTAAAAAATAATGATTGCTTGCAACATATAATATAAAAAAGGATTACATGAGTATCCCTTAAAAATAAAATATTTAATTAGAGTTTTATATTGTAAAAGTGAATAGAAAACTTCTAATACTCATTGTATTAAACAATTAAACAAACAGATTACCTATTTCCTATGTGATATTACACGAAATAACATTTGTATTGAATTAGTAAACTAAAAACACAGCTAATAAGTTATGTATTCTAATTTCTAATTATTTTTAAACCAAATATTGAATTGTTACAGATTGACATCTATGTTATGATTGCCTGTCCAGAAAACGATCTCTACAACTCGCGTGACTTCTACAAACCTCTGGTCTATCCATATGAGTTGGAAGTAGCACTTAACACTAACAGGGACCCATATTTCACAACACATATAACGGATTACGACCAATTATTACCGGGTAGAAAGCATTACTGCGACATAAATGAAGTTGTCGAAGGTACAGATGTAAGTCTGATCACTGGGAAGATAAGGGAAACTAAACTCACAAATGCAACTGGGAGCAATGAATTAGCGGAAAAACAAAACTGGGAACTGGAAAGCATTGGACAAAATCTACAAAACAGATCATGGAAGGGACTAGAACAAAAATTGGGCGAAACAGAAGTAAAAACAGTCGAACAGGGCCGTAAAGGAATTCCTCTGCAATACAATAATGAACCGGAGTAATTTAAAAAACATTTATTTTTATTTACAATGTCGTACAAATAAATGTTTTAAGATTTTCAATAAATTATTTTTTCTATTTTTCATTGCTGCTTTTATTTTTTATACTGCAGTTATGGAGTGACAAATATATCATGCATTTATGTATTATAATCTAAACAACAACATTTGCAACCATAGACACATTTTTTTTTTCTCCTTTAGCAACACTGACTCAGGTCCTTTAGCTTCCACATTTGAGAATTCTGGTGACATTTAAACCTTTTGGTTGAGTGGATTTTGAGGGGATTTCAACCATTCCTTCCTCAGCATTTGCTTCAGTTGAGATAACCTTAGAGAAGGATTTTCCGCTTTGAGCCTGGGTAGATTAATTTCCTCAAATGCTGTATATGCTGCCTTCAATCTCTTTTCTGGATGTTTATCTACCTCTACCTTATCACTGTAAATAAATTGTATGATCATTTAATTTAAATTATGAATATGCTATTAAAAATCTTATAAGATATTAGATAAATCTTATGATATTTTGAAATTGTGTGCATATTTTTTATGCAATGTTATTTAATTTCATATCAAAATTAATAAAATTCTAGGATTTGTACTTTTGTGATAAAGTCTACTGTTTGCAATTCCTGACTAATTTTTAGGTAAAATATCTGAACTTATATTTTTTTTAAACTTTTTAAAACATACCTCAATATTGAAATAGCTTCATCAACAGACTGGGCCAATTCCCCGTCAATTTGTAGCCTGTTCAAGTTCTCTGTAAGAACAGGCTCCTCAACAACAACTTTAGGAGGCTGAAAGTAAAAATAAGATAATAATTCAATCAATTATAGGATAGAAAAGAAGTCGTCAAATAACAACAATAAAAAAAAAATCCAGTATACACTTTATCTGATAATTTTAGACAGGCCAACAAAGGTACTATTTTAAATGTTATTGTTTGCATTAGCATATTATGTGCTACAACCAGGTAAAAAAGAGAACCAATCAATTATTTCTAAAGAGGTGATATTGATAAGTTTTCCATTAAAGACACAGAAGCCATATTTTATCTTGCTTTCAACACTTTCATAAAGTTATAAATTCAGACGATTATTTAATAATTATTACCAATGGTTTCTCAGGTTCAGCCTTAATAGTCTTCTCCTTCATTTGAGTGATTTGTGCCCGTGTTATCTTTGGTGGAGGCGGAATAGCTTTGCCCTTTATAGATTCCATCTCTTTCTCCAGAAGTGCCTTTGCCTCCGCTTTCTTTTGAAGCTGTTCTAGGCGTTTTTTCTCTTGTTCCTCCTGAAATAAATTACATTAAGTTAAGTATAAATAATGTTAGCTTAAATGTTGCTTTTGTTACCCATGTGTTTTAATTGTTAGGAATATTCTAATAAGGAAAACATTTAAATCAAACTATCTGAAATTGTTTTAATATCTTTATGACTCGCGTTCACTTGCAATAATGCAAATTGACGCGTTGAATATTAAATTCAATAAAGCAAAAAAACGATAAGACAACTACTAGTAACCTTTTTCTGTTGCTTTTTCTTCAATTTGTCGTCATTGTCATCCCATTCAGCATCCTCGATCATCTTTTTTAGTTTCTGGTCCTTTTCTTGTTTCGCATCTTCTTTCCGTTGTCGAGCAGCGACTGCTTTACTATTTTCACCGGCAAACTTCTTTGGCATTTTGGCAATTTGAAATCCTTTTTAGCTATCAAAATTGTACGTATTAATAGTGTTATCTAATTGAATTTAATATGCAACCTAGGACACAGATTTAATAGAAAATAGTTTACTTTTAAACTTACCAATAATTTACAAAATCTTAAACTCGGATTTTTTAATAATTTAATATTTTAGGTTGTGAGCGTAAAAACAAATATTTCGCCACCTTCCAGCTGTTTCTTCTATTTGACGTTGACAATTTGTGAATTTGACAATCAGATCAGACTTCAGAGCCCAGAGGGTACAGAGCTCAAGAGGGAAAAATTAAAAAAAAATATTATGACGCATGAAAAACACGAAAAACACATTTTACTTCAGAACTTCAAGCGAAGAGTGAACGGGTACCTTCTAGGGAAGCGCGCTCCATCATAGGCCACATCTCAGCTTACCTTTTTAAGCGCTTAAGGTCAAGCGCTTCCCTATCACACAATAAAAAAAAAAAAAAAAAAGAACTAAGTTCAGAACTTACACGTATTTATTCAATACACCTACAATACCTATACCTAGTACTATACTTACTTGAACTCATATTATTATGAATCCAATATAATATAGCATGAATAGAGGCGATTGACCTCGTATCTATTTGTAACTTTCGCATTTATGAAAGATTTTTCTACGTGCGTCAATTCCATTCGATTTTTGACACTGACATTTGCAATAAATCATTTAATTTTGTAAATACAAAATAGTAATTGTATTGTAAATACAAATAATAGTAAATAATAGTGTTTAATTGCTGAAAAAAGGCATCATATTGTATCATATTCTAATCCGTCAACGTAACTTACACATTATTGATTTATAAAAATACAAGAAAATGGCATTGGTTGCTTACGACAATAGTGATGGAAGTGATTATGAAGATGATGAAAATGAAACCCACGTTATTACACCTGCTACTTCTTTAAATCAAGCTTTGAAAGGTAAAATATAATTGGACATTATTCATTTTATATCATTTCTTGAATTTTTTTGATTAAAATTAACATTCATGTTCCCATTGTAGGTTTGCCACCAAAAGAATCAAACACTGTTGAACAAAACGATCCCGACGATGACCAGAATCTCTTTAATCAACTGCCAAAACCTACTACTCAGAAAATTGTAGTTAAGGAGGAAGATGATGAATTTCTTCATAAAAAGGCAACAATAAGTGAAGTTGTAAAACCCAAGTCAAGAATTACAGTACCCTCTTTAAACGATGTATGTCTGAGTTGTAATTGCCTTTCATTAAAAAATAATAATTTACTTAAATTACATAATTTCTTGTCATATTTTCCAGTTTAAAGATGTTGAAGATACAGTTCCAAGTGTGAGACCAAAACCAGCAAATGGGGTAAGTGGGATTATGATATCTGTTATGAATTTCTGCCTTTGCGCTCCTATTCATATCAACTTTATTACAGAAAAAATCAGGATTACTCAGTATGTTACCACAGCCTAAAAATGGAACTAGCACATCATCCAAAATGTTAATACCACAGTCAGTTACGAAAAAACCACAAACCGCATCGGTTAAGAAAAAAGATCCACTGCCATCTCCCATGAAAAAAGCTAAAGTGGAAACAAAGAATTTGTTATTAGCAGACTATTCTGATGATAGCGATGATGATATAGAAAATGACTTTTTCTCAATTCATAAGACAGTGGAATTGCCCCCTGCAGATGAGCCTTTGGACATTGATGTCAGTACTGAAGCACAGTCATCAAGTAAAAAGGAACCGAGAAGTATTGAGTCTTATTTCAAAAAGGAAGAGCCTGTGGAGTTGGAACCGGAATGTGTAGAACCTGAATATGATGTTAATCCTGATGCTTATCAAAATGTAGAAGACAGTAATGATACAAATAATGAAGCTGTGCTGGATGAAGAAGCTGTAAGTATAAAAAATAGTTTTATGGCTTAAAGTGACATAAAAAACTTATTTGTAAAAATATAATGTTAAAAATCTACATTACATGTTTTGCTGTTGATTTTAAAAGCAATTATTGCTCATGTTTTTCTTTTATTTATTAAGTCAAAAATTCACTAAGCATTTGTTTGATTTGTTACCTAATTTCTTCATGAAAATATTGTAATCTACAGTAATTTAATTTTTTGTAGATATTAAAATTATGTGGCACGAGAGGAAAGCGCAAGCGGGAAGAGATTCAAATCGTGGATATCAATCAACAAGAGGTTCTCAAGGATGCAAGAGAAATGTTGCTCAGAGGTCTGATGGACGATACAACAAAACGGCAATCGCACAGTAAGAAACGTGGCAACGAACCGACCAGTCAGCAGAAACGGAAACACCAGATCACATATTTGGCACATCAAGTAAGTTCTAAATTAAGTTCATATAACTGCAGTATTTAATCATTGCTATTATTGTACAGTTTCGATAAAACTTAGTAAAATGTTATTTATTTTTTTATTTAATTGTAATGTATTAAAAATATATATATTTATCTGTTAGTCCATTTCATAGTCGTCATGTTTTTTATCATAGTTACGTAAGATCTATATTTTCTTTAAATTTTTTTTTTCAGGCTAAAGCAAATGAAGCTGAACTTCAGAACCAATGGGCGAATAACAGGATGACAAAGAGACAGACACAATCAAAATATGGTTTTTAATTAGATAATAATATGTAACCTGTTTGTAAATAAATTAAACATTTTTTTTCTATTTTCAAATTTATTTTTATTCACTAAATATATACCTAGTTGCTTATAAGAAAAATGATTGGTGTATTCTACAGTCTCCTAGCTTTTCTTGGTCTTGGTGGGTTCCATGAAACATGTGTAGCATCAGTGACTGATACAACTTGAAGACCAGCCATTGTTAACCCTTTCACAGCAGACTGGAATAGTTCAATGAAAATTAATATTATCAAAATCAGAATTAATAATAAATCTTAAGAGTTAGATTAACAGATTATAGCTAGATAGATAAAAAAAATAATAGATGAAATATTGAACATCTAAAACATGAAAAATTCAAAGTGAACTGACAGTTATTTAGAAAATATTTTTTTTTATTTATCATTCCAATCCAAAGAACAACAGAGGTATACTCACCAATCTCCCTGGTCCAAGACCTTGCACCCTCACTCTTATGGTTCTAAATCCTTTATCAATAGCTCTCTACAAAAATGGAAAGACATTTTATATTTTACTAATAAGTCAATATGGGAAAATACTTTAAGAATATTGTACATTTATTTTATAAATCATTAATACAAGAGCAATCTGTGAATACAAAAATATCTTTATATTTAGGAATATCATGAGAATACTTACAGTGCCAATGGCTATAGCTGTTGTTTGAGCAGCTATATTTGTCCCTTTTTTCGTGTTTTTAAAACCTTCCATACCGCAAGACCTGATAAGTTTCACTGTGCCATCAGCATTTGTAATTGTGAATATAGTATTGTTATGTGATACTCTTATATTACAAATTGGCAGATCTTTGTACAGCACTCCATCATGTAGCTCATTGTCTGATTCCAATGTTGGAAATAAGTTCCTTTTCCTGAAAACAAAATTTAAGTTGTTCCTTATCAAACAAATTTGAAAAGATTACCAAGAACAATATCCCATTCATATGTGGGCTTAGGGCTTAGGCTGACCGCTAGAATTGAAAAAATGAAGCTGAAGAAATGTTTGCTTACTGTTTTAACACGGCATCTAAATCTATAATCTTTTCGCCCTGTACTCCTTCATCATCTGCAGGAATTCGTTTGTGATCAAATTTTTCCTTAGATAAAGGAGCCGCAGTGTGAAACGATCGGACGACGCTACCAACAGAGACGCGTAAGCTATTTCTGATTGCGTTTAACATTTTAAGACTAAATCACCACATAAATTATATCCAATTAAATAATTGTTTTTAGAAATTCGTCCGATTAAAAATAAGTCCTAACCTATAAATAAATGGATCTGACAAGTGACAGCTATCAATTAACA
>CAJQZM010040562.1:25790-37469 GCA_907164665.1 Colias nastes | reverse complement strand
TGTTTCTGGAAATACGATAATTAGCGAAGATCTGCATGCGCATTATTTATTTTGGAGTACTGTACTCTTGTTGAAAAACATCAGACAAAAAAATTAACAAAAACTACGCCTCCGTAAAAGATGATTGATTAGATTAGACCAAAAAATTAATTTTTAGAGCACAAATATTCTCTGTCAAATCATCTCGATATATCGATATTTTTTAATAAAAATATCAATATCATATACATATCGATACTTTATTGCATTTCCGACATCCCTATGGGACTTGCGACGTTGCCGTCCTGATGTCGAGCGTTCGCGGTACGGACGCCGCGCTGCTGCCGCACCGTGCATTTTGTATGAAAACAAACGACCGGCCGTGCGCCGTACGACAAACGCACCGCTACGGCACTGTAGCGGTCCGATACGAAACGCACAAATTGAAAGAGCCCTTATTGTATATATAATCATTTAATATTTGTGTCCGGTATCAAGACTTTATAACGGCTTTATATGTTTGGTAATCATGCAAAAATAATCCAGCTATGATTTTTTAACTTTATACATAACTATATCTATGAATAAAAATCTATGATTGTTTTGAATATTTTTTTGCGTAAAAAACAAGCGCTCTTTCTATTTTTTGCTCTACATCTAAGAAAGATACGATATAAGATCATAAGTGCCTACCTAATATGCTCAATATTATAATATATGCCTATATATTATGATGTATATAATATGATGTATGTGTACTCTTTAAACTTTTTACTGTTAGGAATGTTTAACAAAAACTTTAAGCTCAATTTATTAAATAAAACATGTGTATCCTCTATAATTCTTTTTCGTTGGTTTTCTAATGTCTAAACTAGTACTAAAATAGTAGGATAAAGTACTATTTAATTTTGTTGTAAAGTGTATGGTCCATTGAAAAGTTACATTTGGGGTTGCATTTTTTAGAGGACGCAATTTTATTTTTTTGATGTGTAGGGGTGGTCAGTGTGAAGCTATCACCAAGTTTGTGGGGTCACCACCCTTGTCCCACGGCCGCCATCTTGAAAATAGCGGTTGATATGGTTTTTACGATATATCTCTTAAACTATTTATTTGATAAAAAAAATTTGTTTACATTATTTGTTGCAAATTAAATACTCTACAACTTTGATCCTGCAACTTTTTGTCGTAGAACTATAAATAAAAAAGTTATAAGCGAAAATGTTCAGAAATTAGAGATATTTATATTTCTCAATAAAACTTTTTTTTATAATTTTACGTAGAAATGATATTTGACCATTTTTGTAGATTGTTTTTCGAGGAACAACTTTTATATACAACATTTTTTCATTAATTAAATAGCTAAGGTTTTACAGCGCTCCGAAGTGAGTACTAATTTTCAGTACTCTGAACTATACAGTATACTTATATTATGTGTGTACTAATAATAATTTGTCATCAGTAATGGTTTTTTTTTGTTATTATAATATTTTTAATAATTAATTTTGCAATATCACTAATAATTAATTATTGAATCTTTTCCCCACCACCCAGGAGGTAGAGTCTGGAAGCGCGACTTTTTTTTACGTCGAAAAGCAGGTCTGAAATGTTCTGCAGTGTGCTTCTATTGTTCTGGAGTATGAGAAAAGAGCCAATAGCCAATATATGTATAGTTAAGAGTACTGAAAAATAGTACTCACTTCAGAGCGCTGTAAAACCTTAGTTATTGACGTTATGAAAAAATGTTGTACATAAAAGTTGTTCCTCGAAAAACAATCTACAAAAATGGTCTGATATCATTTCTTCGTAAAATGATAAAAAAAAGTTTTATTGAAAAATATAAATGGCTCTAATTTCTGAACATTTTCGCTTATAACTTTTTTATTTATAGTTCTACGACTAAAAGTTACTACACCAAAGTTGTAGAGAATTTAATTTGCAACAAATAATGTTAACGATATTTTTTTATCAGTTAAATAGTTTAAGAGATATATCGTAAAAACCATTTCAACCGCTATTTTCAAGATGGCGGCCGTGGGACAAGGGTGGCGACCCCACAAACTTGGTTTTAGCTTCACACTGACCCCCCCTACACATCAAAAAAACAAAATTGCGTCCTCTAAAAAATGCAAGGTTAGGGCTAAAAAATGTAACATTTCAATGGATCAGTACTGTGTATCAAACTTATTTGTTCATTGTTTGGAGCTTAATTACCTAATTGCGAGCAATAATATGCGATATGAAATGTCAATGTACTTCAAAACGGCAAAAGCAATTCGAAAACCTGTTGCGGACGTGCTTCGTGAGAAAGCGTGTTAGATAACAACAAAGTTTAATAATTACCTCTACACCACAAAACACGAATATTTTTATAACTCAAGCAGTAAACCACATCTTCATCAAAATGACTACTTACCTATTATGTACATTTTTTAAAGGGTGGCCGAGTTGTCAAGCGACGCCCTGGTAAGACAGAAGACGCGGGTTCGAATCCCGCTTCATGATCGAATTTTTTCCATACTTTAAAAATATATATTTATATCTATTGTTCATGTGAAGTAAATAGTAATTTATCTTGTTTCAATTACTAGAGAGCTTTCTAGTAAAGGTTCTACCTTAATTTCTTTAGTCTAAATCAAATGGGTGGAATGTAGAGCCACAAAGAAAACTTTAACTTTCAAAGTCCTGGCTACTACGATAGAAGCTACAACTGAGATGTAAATATATACATTGGAATGTTATGTCTATTTTAATATTATGTAGTCGATCGTCATATAACTATAGAGATTCCTTCATATTATTTTCCGTATAATCATGTATTAATCAAATGAGAAAGATTCAAATGTTCTCACCTGCGACATAAGACATAACTCAAATAATTTAGTTTTATATAGGTGATTTTTTTTTTCGAATTGTTTCAGTAGTGATAGAGATTTCTTCCACAAACATACTAAACCTACCCTACAAGTCGTAAATATCACATTCAATATATTATTTGTCTCTATCACAAAATCCCTCGCTCAAAAACAACGCAGTGTTTATTTTCTCATGTTTTATTATTAGGAGTTCCAAAATAGTTACTATAAGACAGACGAGCTTGGAATTTCTTCTGTGTAATCTGTATGGTTTATTTTTTCTTTTTATTATAATACTATAAATGCGAAAGTTTGTGAGGATGGATGCATGTGTATGTATGTATGTTTGTTACTCTTTCACGCAAATACACGATGACAATGAAATTTAGCACACATATACAGGGTGACTGGTAAGACGTCAGACGCATTTTGACAGGAGCTTCTTCTCATGAAACTGAACAACTTTTGTTCTACAACTTTGCTGAATTCGTAGAAAAAAATTTGGACTTTGTATGGAACTCGGTCAGCTGATTAGCGAAGTTTCCTTACAAAGTCCAATTTTTTTTTACGAATTCAGCAAAGTTGTAGAACAAAAGTTGTTCAATTTCATGAGTAGAAGCTCCTGTCTAAATTCGTCAAACGTCTTACCTTTAACCTGGTAGAGGGTAATTACTTGGATTAACACATGGTATAGGAACTATGCGGGTCTTTCACGCGGGCGAAGCCGCGGGCGGAAAGCTATTATAAAATAAAATGAAAGCAATCAGTAAACGTATTATTGAATAACCACTTTCTCCAAAGGAACCGTGTTAAACATGAGAAAATACTCCTTTCTATACATAATAGAGACTGACTTATTATTTTAAAAGCAGATTGGGCTGAATAATAAATTTTCTTCAGATGAATTCACCAACAATTCATGAATTTCACCTGTTGGCTGTTGCATATTTTGAACATGAGTAAAAATAATATTTTTAACTAAACTTTCATCAAGTACTAGGTAAGTACTTTACATGAAAACTGATATTGTTTTTTCATAGCATTTACGTAGTTAAGTTTACTAATTTGTGAAACAAATGAAATGAAAATATTTATTTTAAAACAGACTAGTTTTCCGCCCGCGTAGATAAGGTAAACCCGCATTACGCATAGTTCCCATTCCTGTGGGATTTCATCCAAACTGATTGGTTCATATATTATTGGGGATTATTATACCTACCGATCCAGTATATACAAAATCGAAGGGGGCACAAAGTTTGAGCCCTCGAATCAATTTATAATAAATATAATAATATTTCAATAAAATTCAATATAATTGTGTATGATAATTATATATTTATTTCATTTAAAAAATTGCTATCATCATGTATTAATCGAACTGTGCCTTTTAATATCGTCAAATAATTTCAAGCCAATAACAAAAAATGTGATACTTTTCAATAGCTGCCAATGAAACGGATCGTTGGTTATCTTCATCCAGTGATCGTTGAAAATCTTCCACGCTTCTAGCAGTTTGGCTAATGCAATGTTTCTCTGCAATTTATTTTTCATGTTTTACAAATTTAGCATGAATAGAATATTATTCACTCCTTCCTGATATGTCATTTAAAATATCAAGCTGTAAGTACCTTGTTTTGTAATCTTAATTGGCTCATAATTCTGTATCAATATATTAAGAAATGTTATTTACTGTAATGCTGTATGATTACGAAGAAATAAATAAATAAATTATTTATGATTATCGACATAGTATTTTTTTTTTAATTTGGTAAAGATTTCTCTCTCATAGTAGGAGATTTAAATTTTAATGCGTTTTTTGATTATTAACAAAAGATAAGTAGGTAGGTATCTATGGTAGGTATATATTGTGTCGTTTCGTTTATATATTTGTAGGTAAGGAGAAAGACGCGAGAGATTGATTCGAAAGGTTAATGTTAGGAGTAAGGTGGAAATAGAATCATCTTTTTAAATATTACCCTTGGTCTCCGAGGGCATGGAGATCTTTTAGGAGTGGCATTTGGTGTTGAATTGCCACCTGCTTCCACCAGCCTTGCTATCGACTGCTCAGCATTGTTAATTTCTGATGACTTCACACTAATACTGCTTTTCGACTTTTTTTGACAAGATTCAATTTTACATACACTCATTTATAGCCTGGTAAAGTATTCATTTCGATTAGGAGTTATTTTTTAACATTTTCGGATTTATGATGGACTGTTTCTAAGTAGGAATGTGTCATGTTGTGAGTTGTGACACAAATATCAAGAGACAACCAGAGACAACTTCAATGCGGGAAGCCAAGGGAAGCAAACACAACGAACACAAAAGGAAGTAGAAGTACAAGTATATTAGAATATAAAGTGCATACTCTAAAGTCGATATAAACGCGAAATAAAAGCTCGGCGAAAGTTTTTATGTAAATTGTAGTCTGTAGATAAGGATGTATCAATCTAGATTTTTGTATGAACGGGCAAAAACCACTGAACTGATTTTGATAATACTTGGCAGTGATCTAGCTTAGTTAGTGAAATGTAATTCTTCGACTTTCTCGGATCATTCCACATCCATATAAAACAATAATATTGGTAATCTTAGGTGAGCGAAATTGTACTCGTTGAGTAGTGTACCTATACACAATATAAAATTTATTTAAACTTACCTACTGGATTCCTTTTTATGAATAAATAAATATATTATCTCAAAAAACTAAAATAAAATAAAAAAATGTATCTTCGAATTCAAGAGCACACAATCAATATGTTTACGACCTACGCGATTTTTGACATATTTTATTTTGGACACAAATGTTGGCATTTAACATGAATCTAGATAGGAAACTAAAATAACTTTCATTTTTGTTTTACATGTAAAATAACGTAAGTACCTTTTAAACACAAAACACTTGTGTTACGCTCAAACATAGTAAATACTTATTAGGTATACGATAACCTTACGATAACGTATGTGACCAAAAAAAAAACAACAGTAAAACCCGAATCATCAGCCATGCGCTTCCATTAGAGATAGGTAACACTGAATCAAAGGCGGAAGGTCTGTAATCTTTATTGACATATTTTAGCAAGAAAATATTTTAGAAACATTGGAATCTCCATAACGATTTGGAAATACCAGATGAAAACAAAATAATACTGATTATAATTTATCATTAGGGTCGTCTATCTACTTATGCGTCGTAAAGGATTAAATCGACGTACATATAATGTAATACCTAAATTTGAAAAACAATAATATATAATTGTAATGAATGATCTTAATTACTATCTCATGCAATCAGAACATAAATTAATAGAAGATTAAAATAAAAACAATTTTATTGAAACTTTTTTAGTTATACCCTCAGTTTATACCTATAGCTTTTTATTCTTAGCAATATTATATTATATCAATATAGATTATATGCTGTTATTTACTTTTGAAACTATATTACTGCACCACAATGTACCAGCTAAACTATAAGAAATGTAGAAACGACACCTTAGCAAAAATCGTTCCATATCCTGTTAGCATTTTACTAACAGATTTAATTTCGGAAATCTGGAACATCGGATGTGGAAATTTGAGAGCCAGCTACACTTTAACATTACATTATAAGGACAGGAACTATTTTCAAAAAGGAATTTAGTATTTTTTTTTTTAATATAAGAGCAGGTAACTGAGCAGGTGGATCACCTAATGAAGTGACACCACCGCCCATGAGCACTCACAAAGTTACCTTTGTGAGGCTGTTACCGGCTGTCGAAGATGGATGTAGGCTCTTTTTTTAAAGGTATTTAAGTCATACACGTGCGGGAATACAGAAGGGGGTAGACTGTTCCACAAGGTGGTAGTGCGGGGTAAAAAGTGTCGCGAGAAGCGTACGGTACTCGTTCGCCAGCGGTCCAAATGGTGTGGATGGAAGTTTGCTTTGTGACGGGCGGAGTGGTGGTGAAATTCCGCTGCAGGTATGAGCTCGAATAACTCCTCTGAACACTCCCCATGGTATATGCGATAAAAGACACACAGTGAAGCAATGTCTCGTCGCAAAGCAAGAGGGTCAAGCCGATCGCTAAGTTTTGGGTCGCCAATCATTCTAACTGCTCTGCGTTGAACGCGATCAAGTGGAAGGAGTTGGTATAACGGGGCGCCGGCCCAGAGATGTGAGCAGTATTCCATGTATGGCCGTATCTGAGCTTTATATAGTAATAGAAGATGGTCAGGCCTGAAATACTGCTTCGCTCTGTAAAGGACGCCCAGTTTTTTTGAAGCTAGAGAAGCTTTGCCTTCCAAATGATCGCGAAAGTATGCATTAAATCTTTGAATTTCTGAAAATCTCATCTTAAATACATAAGTTGGGAGCACATCCATGCGAACATACGGCCGCGCCAGGCGGCCGCGGCGGTGATAGTTTGGGTCTGATTTTCGATGGCGATGTGTATCTTTCGAAACTTGGCTTCCCTATGTTATAATTCCCATTTATATAATATGTAAAATAAATTTTCATAAAGTCCACACGAATGATATTGCGTACACCAGGTAATGGAGGTCTATTCATTTTAGTTAAGTATATTTTATTTTTAGAGGAAGAATGAGTGAGAAAAATAAGAAAATAAATATTATTATGTAAAAGTATAATATAGTCACTGATAATCACAATCTTGCATCACACGTATTCACATAATACTTTGATCGTTGACATTTCAACTTATATTGTCTAAAATCCAATCCATGTAATAAGCAACCCTGGTGTAGACCCCTGGATAGCCCCCGACTCCGCATCTCTTAGAGCCATAGGAGACAATACCGCGTTGGACGTATCGAATGCCGACGTCCCCCGTCCGCCCCGGGTACATGAGCGGCCCACCCGAGTCTCCCCCACAGGAGTCTTTGTCCTGAACACCGCCAGCGCAAAGCTGACGGTCGTAAATGTGAGGTGACCTGAAATAATAGAATTTAGCGCATTTTGTAAACAATTATAACCACTTCTTCCAATTCTTTAAAAATCATTGGCGGATGTTTCCATTATAATAAAATACTAATTTAAATAACTTTATCTTGAACGCTACCACAAAATGTTTTCTACCAGTTTTGACGTGTTTTCATTAATAATAATTAATTACGTCTATTTGTCTACCTCAACGTCTTCTAAGATATGTTTGAAGCGTATTTCATTTTTTTTTTTCATTTCATTTCTATCAAACGAAGGACCTCCTTTATACAATTATAAAATAAGTGAAAAATTTTAATTGATTTTGGTCAAATTTATGTAAGTATAACAAAAATCACTCCTATGATGAAAAAATTGTAATGGCAGATCGAGATTTATTCAAGAGACAGACTTACTCATTGAAAATTCTCTGACATTCCCTGTTGCTAATTATTGGCAGCGCAACACTGAGCAGTACGGGTGACTGCAATCCATCCTCTGTAGCTCCCCAGCCAGCCACGATTCCCTTCAGACCTTCTAGTTTCTCATTCTGTAATTGTGGTGTTGTTGGCAAACATAAGGCTTTCATGCTATCTGAAAATATAGAAATAGGACTATAGAAAAAGAATAAGATAAAATTTCTGCGTTTAATGTTTTTCTGAAAGGAAACAATTAACTGACTAACCAACCCCTAGACATCCCCCAGACAAAATTTTATTTGGTTATCAAAATTTGATGATTCGAAAATGTAAAAAAATAATCTGTTACCATACTTCGATAATATAATAAATAAATAATAAATATTCCAGGACAAATTTCACACACGGCACGATCTGATCTCATACTAAGATTTCGCTTGTGTTAGGGAAACCACATGGCTTATATACATACATATATAATTTTAAATAAATACTTAACACCCAGACATAGAGCAAACATCTATGTTCATCACACAAATATTTGCCCTGGGCGGGAATCGAACCCACGAACTCTGGCTTGGAAGGCAGGGTCACTGCCAACGAAGCCAGCCGGTCAGTCGAACCTTCGATAGCTACAATGTTTAACACAGACTACATCTATACAGTTCATTAATTAATTAATAGGCGAATATTGTTTAATAATCTCTCCCTATGGATTCGAGTTTTCAAAATGATATTAACTAGTTTGTTACTCACCCAAAGAAAAATCAGCAGGTTCGGACAGTCTTATCAATGCAATATCATCGAACAACGTTTGTGGAGAGTAGCCGGGATGCGCAATTATTCTATCGATAGTCACGTTCTGGAAAAATAAACATAAGACTATTAAAAAAATACCAAGTATTAGGTAAAAACTAATGAAAATCTACGATTTGGAAATTTGCGAAATATTTTGGTCTTTGGGACAGTAAAGTAACTGGTATTGAAGCATATATTTTGCAAACAAAAGTGCGTTATACCTATGCTTAAGCATTTTTATAATTATTGATGATAATGATAAAATTGATCGATAATAATTTTCATTTAGATAAATTCATAAACTAGACATGTATGTAAATAGGTACCCTACAGACTTCTCTACAAAATATGAATATTAATAGTTGTCACTTTCGAAAATATTTCATACATAACCTACTCTTTCCTTTCGTTCCACACTCATATAACTGTGGTTTAAACTTACCCTAGCAGGAGGAGCACAAACTAATTCACCCTCCATTCTCTCGCAATCTGGATCTTGTCTGACATCATATTCACCAAGTATAACACCTTCCAGTTGCATCTTGCTGCCGAGAAATGAAACACAATGAGCGGCGGTGAGCACGTACCATTCTGTTATGAGTGTTCCTCCACAGCTTAATTTAATGCCTCGACCTGAAATTTTATTAGGGAACACCATAAATGGCAGTACAAGAAATAGTTTTCTCTTAATTTTACTAAATAAATATGTCAGTATATTATGTTTTCGAACTGTTAACGGATTTATTTATTCTTTGATGACACTTGACTAATATTACTTGCTAATAATATAAATTGCAATAGCTTTGTTTGATTGAAATACTTAATAGTTAAGAAAGCTTATGAACAATGCTTTTCAGAGAGGATTTTCAGACTTAGCAATAAAGAATACGACAATCCCCTTTAGACCATACCATAGAATTTATGCATACCTATTATTTTTGCTTAGGACGTTCCTTAGTTATTTTATGTTTAGGATGTTACGCTGTTTTTACTGAATATATTTGAAACCGATATATCTATTGCACAATTTGTTTACCTGTTTTGTAAGATAATAGCACCATCCAGGGCATTTCAAACAACGATGTTCGATTCCCGCCAAAAATTCTTTCAGATTCGATCGAACCACAATCCCTAGGGAGCAATCTCAAATTCCGGTGATTCCTCACATCAGGTATTTGATCAACTATACTGTTGTCATTGTGACCTCTTTTATTAACATCAACGATGGGTCTTTGCGTGACAAATGGTCTCTCTGTGATAGTCCCCCAAGAATCTGGTTTCTGCTGGTTTGTTCTGTCATTATTGAAGTCAAATCCTGTATTTGCATTTGTGAAGAGTGTTTCACAGCATACCTAAAAAATCGCAGTAAATAAAAACACCTGTATAATTTAGGCACAATTCCTTTGAAATTTATGCAAACATGCAATAATTTAAAACCACAGGCGTAGAGAATCTCGCATGTAAAAAAGAACGGGAAAAACTGGTAAACACGGTACATTCCACGTACGTAATAAAATATGGAAATAATACAAATATGAAAGTACTTATTACAAGTGGTTCTTCGTTGTCGAACCCGCAGCCGAGGGACTGGAGTTTCCGCCTCATGTATGATGGCATTGGGGTGCCAGCTTGTTTGATTTCGTTCACGAGAGCGGGGCATTGTGAGAGCTGCTTACAGCTTCCAGCCTGGTTGTATAGGTTACAACTGTCTCCTTGGAAAACTGAAACCAGAAAGATACTACTATATTAGACATATGGTTGTGGGTTTGATGCTGAAATACAAATACGAACGAATAGGATATTGCTAAATAACAAATTTTGCACAAAAAATTAAAAAGTAGAGCATTTGCTTTTATGCTTATTGAGTATTTCCATGAGTTGCCTATACTAGGTACAAAAAGAAAATAAAATATTGCTTATTAAGCCATCTTTATGGGCATTTCAATTAGCTAAGTTTAAAGGTAGATATTTTCTGGTTAAACAAATTCCGATTTACATTATAATTGAAGTGAATGTATCTTTTGTGGAACGGTTTTTTTTTATTTGGAGTTCATTAACACTTCATAGATTGTTTAGGTGCATCGTACTCTCATTTCACATCACGTCAGGGTTTAATAACATACCTTTTCGTGTTTCTTTTTTATGTACTTTTTATAATGGTTTAAAATTGACCACCAAAGGTTGGATTGGTTCGGTGTGATTGAAATGTGCATCAGAATGGATTTTCCCATAGGAATTAAGAGATGCTTTAAAAAGATGCAATCAAAAATATAACCTATACCTACCTATGGGGCATTTCACGCGAAGCGGACACAGATTTCAGGGTCAGTGTAACAAACTAAAATATAACCGAAATCTGGAACCTAACCTAACTAGGGTCATTGCGCCAGTTCGCGTCCACTTAGTGCAGTTGGAAAGTTTGAAGGAGAAAATAAAAATGTTCCAGAACAAATTTCAACGCAAAATTTATGTAACGTGTTCATTACATAGTCTATTTTAAGATTTACTTTCAAAGTCTATTTCAAAGACGAAATATAATGTGGTTTTTATTTATCTAGACAAGTAGCAGAATTAGGCGTTTTACCCAGTTCGCGTCCAAAAATTCCAGTTTGCGTCCACCCGTGGACCAGTTCGCGTCCACCAGCTTAGAAAAAGAATTAAGAGTGTATTGGGTGATATTTTATCAGATAAATGCAAATAAAAATTA
>CAJQZM010040562.1:240-20790 GCA_907164665.1 Colias nastes | reverse complement strand
ACGTTCAGCAGTGGACGGGAATAGGCTGATGTGATGTGATGTGATGATACAAAAATACAAATATTTACACTTGACAATAAAATAGATGCTGTGTGGTCTAATAAATTTAGTGCCGATATTATTCCAATTCAATTGCTCCTCTTGCAAAAAAAAGGGAACTTTCGTGCTCAATTCATAGTTTTTTATGACTTGTCCTATTATGGTATCTTTTGCTTTGAGATATAGTAACTACTAATAAGTAAAGTTATTTGCCATGACGAAAAATTTACTTAATTATAATAATTAATAAAAACTCGCAGTTTTAAATCTTTCTTATATCGTCATAAAGAAACTGGCGCTGACGCACCCATTGTAGTTAAAGTACGGAAGTGGTTTTTGTAAATGTACTTGGGTTTTGAGTCATGATTAATCTTTGTCATAAAACATTATTAATTTATTAAGATAGATGATAACAATTAACTTAATTTTAATAATTTTATCTCAATAATCACAATATTCTATTTCACTATAAAACTATGATGATATTAAAAGGAATATTCAACTTGACTATTATTTTGGCAGTTATATGCCTTCATGGCGATGTGCATATATTTATAGGAAACTAGACGTTCGTCCCGGCTCGGTGCGGGCTGATCCAGGTTAAAAACTAAATAAATTATAGTCTAATGCTACTTCCTAATAATACACTGCATTATATTACTGAAAACCATTCAAATCGGTCCTTCTGGAGCCTATTCATTACAAACAAACAAAAAAAGATCAAAAAGATCTTTCTTCTGTGTAGACTAGGGCTGTTTTCCAATTACAGAGCATAATGCGACTCAGTGGCGCACAATGCCGAATTATGCTGATGCTTAATTGGAACGTGAAACGCACCAGCAGGTTGCGCTAAGTTCAGTGTTGAAAAAAAAAATATTCATAGAGTTAGCAATAACCTCATTAATGTGTAAATAAAGTGGTATACATAATAATTGGTTGAAAAATATTTACGGTTATTTTAAGTAATTTGGATTTTGATTACCTATTTCATTAACATTTTTTTCAATGTTTGTACCTTCATCCATACTTATATTTATTTTTTTAACACAATTTGAATTAACTTTGATTATTTCGAAAAAACTACAATGAAACGAAAGCTTTAAAAAAATTTCCAACAATTAATAATTACTAACGATAAATCGATTGCACGCATGAATTCACGCGCATTACTTTTAAGAGTGCTCGATTGTGCGAAGCGTTGCTGTAGTTGGAACATTCAACGTTAAGCATTATGCCGCATAATGCGCTCTAGTGCTGTAATTGGAAAACACGGTAGCTCTCCAGGCAGTTGCTGCACTCTATTGCCCTTTTTACGTTTTTTCTCTCCTTATGAACCTTCCTTATGCCTTACTAAAAACGTTAAAAATAATAATTAGCCGAATTGGTTGTGCCATTCTCGACTTTTACTCTTAACAACACATGTGTATATATAAGACTTAATGCTCTGATATAAGAAGATAATAACGTTTCAACTTTTAATAAAAGCAAAACGGCGAGCGTTTGTTCTACGACGCCAAACGCATACCTACAATTTGCCTGCGACATGTGCATCAAACACAATCCAAAAATCAAGGCCATTTAGAAATGAAAAGTATTCTGATTGCACTGGTATCAAGAAGACCAATATTCAGAAGTGGGTATCTACGGACAAGTAGTCACCGCCCGCGCCGCCCCACTAGAAAACTTGTATGTATAATTATGTATGTTAGAGGTGTTTTGGCATCCTTTTGAACCCATATACATAGACTAGTTCTTGACTAGTTAAGAGACTAGCTATTTTCTAGTTTATATACTTTGATTATTTACTTTCATATAATATCACTAGCGGTCTGCCCCGGCTTCGCCCGTGGTACCTACATGTTTAAACTATCCTATCCTATCTCTCAAGTTGGATCGAACTGCACATGGTGTCCGAATTTTATTATAATCGGTTAAGTGGTTTAGGAGTCCATTGAGGACAAACATTGTGACACAAGATTTATATTTATTAAGATTGCATGGAATGTTTCCGGGCGGCTTCCTTGTTTACTATTTCAAAGCTAGGAAATAGGAACATACAAATATACCTATTACCTACGAGTACATAGTACATATTATTATGATGTAGATAGATAGTTTAAACTTTAAACTATCAAATGTTTTTTTTCTTGTTATGGCAAGAAGATATAACTATTTGCCAGTATCAAATGTTTATTATGGTTTTCTAGCTTTGAATATTACTACTTTACTTATGGTACAAAGCCATACAACATAAAGAAATAAATAAATGACGCAAAAGGTTTTCTATCATCCATTTTTACGGTGGGGTTTTTAGTCCATTGAAAAGTTACATTTGGGGTCGCATTTTTTAGAGGACGCAATTTTATTTTTTTGATGTGTAGGGGGGGTCAGTGTGAAGCTATCACCAAGTTTGTGGGGTCGCCACCCTTGTCCCACGGCCGCTATCTTGAAAATAGCGGTTGATATGGTTTTTACGATATATCTCTTAAATTATTTATTTGATAAAAAAAAATTGTTAACATTATTTGTTGCATATTAAATTCTCTACAACTTTGGTCGTGCAACTTTTTGTCGTAGAACTTTAAATAAAGAAGTTATAAGCGAAAATGTTCAGAAATTAGAGATATTTATATTTTTCAATAAAAGTTTTTTTTTATAATTTTACGAAGAAATGATATCAGACCATTTTTGTAGATTGTTTTTCGAGGAACAACTTTTATATGCAACATTTTTTCATTAAGTAAATAGCTAAGGGTTTTACAGCGCTCCGAAGTGAGTACAAATTTTCAGTACTCTGAACTATACAATATACTTATATTATGTATGTACTAATAATAATTTGTCATCAGTAATTGTTTTTTTTTTGTTATTATAATATTTTTAATAATTAATTTTGCAATATTATTAATAATTAATTATTTAATCTTTTCTCCACCACCCATGAGGTAGAGTCTGGAAGCGCGTTTTTTTTACTTCGAAAAGCAGGGCTGAAATGTTCTGCAGTGTGCTTCTATTGTTCTGGAGTATAGGAAAAGAGCCAATAGCCAATATATGTATAGTTAAGAGTACTGAAAAATAGTACTCACTTCAGAGCGCTGTAAAACCTTAGTTAATGACGTAATGAAAAAATGTTGTACATAAAAGTTGTTCCTCGAAAAACAATCTTCAAAAATGGTCTGATATCATTTCTTCGTAAAATGATAAAAAAAGTTTTATTGAAAAATATAAATAGCTCTAATTTCTGAACATTTTCACTTATAACTTTTTTATTTATAGTTCTACGACGAAAAGTTACTGCACCAAAGTTGTAGAGAATTTAATTTGCAACAAATAATGTTAACGATATTTTCTTATCAGATAAATAGTTTAAAAACCATATCAATCGCTATTTTCAAGATGGCGGCCGTGGGACAAGGGTGGCGACCCCACAAACTTGGTTTTAGCTTCACACTGACCCCCTCTACATATCAAAAAAACAAAATTGCGTCCTCTAAAAAACGCAAGGTTAGGCCTAAAAAATGTAACATTTCAATGGACTATTTAGAATATAAATATAGTCTGTCCACTATAAGATTTGCTTTTTGACAGCTCGACGGGTGATACCAGAAGTGATGTCTAAAAGATTATCGATTGTGATACCATTTCAATTATAAATTCAAAATATTATCATAAATCGAATTAGGTACGTAAATAATAATAACAACGTAAACGTACTAATAAGATATGTGATAATAAGACCACATATCTATGCATTTTATGTTAAAACTAAACTAAACTAATATTTTATTATTTATTGGTTTCTATCTTACAATTTGGTTGTCTTTATGTTTAAATTATATAACTTATTAGAAGAGTTTTTCTGTATCGGATATATTTTACAGAGTATTTCTATCGATTATTATAATCTATCGACCCATCATTGAATAATTCTGTGTAGACATCACTAAGTGGGCGGGGCCTGTCCATGAAGTACAATAATTATTTGTATGACATTTTAACATAGACAATAGAATCCTTCATAGGCGTGGAGCTGTCAAAAAGCAAATAATATAATGGACAGAGATTATTATTTTGTTTTTCCTTTTTCCTATTCTGACCACGAAATACTTATTAATAGGCCTCACCCATACCAAACAAAATTAGATTACCTATAATTAATAGTATTATTAGTAATTAGTTACTTAGTAACAAACGCCTGCAATAGCATAGTTCCTAAAATATAATGTAACATCACGCTGAAAGCTGCATTTGACAAATCTAGAGAAGTAACGATAGCATGAAAGTAGCATATTTAGGTACATCCATGGTACATCACTTTATATAAATTGGTAAACAAAGCATTTAAAAAATCTTTTTTATGCTTCACCTGTGTTTATATGAATTGATATATGTAACCGACTCCTTTAGACTCGATTTTGATTCACTTTTATTATCCTGATCAAGATCGACATTAATTAGTATAGTATAGGTACTCTGTATAAGAGCGAGTGAAATAATTTAGTTGATTCTACAACTAAAGCTTTTTACAATTTTATTAAAACTATACACAAATAAGATTAAAAAAATTAAAACTATACATATTTTATTTATATATTAATAAAATAATTTCTATGACGTAACCTTGAAGCTATCAACTTTATAGCTCAAACAATGCAATAGTCCATTCTTAACATGTTTTTCTTGGTGGTAGGTATCTAATAATGAATATTCTTGAATCTTGGTGAATTATAAATAAAATTTAAGTAAATTAACTAAATCATTATCGCATCAAGCTCAATTTATGTAAATTTATTTCTTAATTACGGACCTATTTTATGCGCAGTTGATAGTTGATTTGATACGTTTTTGATTCTGTATTTTCCAGTACTTTAATATATTGTATCTCTAATTATATAAAGTTATCTTGTCACAATGTTCGTTCCCATATTCCTCCGAAACGGGTTGAAGGATTATCATGAAATTTTGTGTGTACATCGGGTAGGTCTGAGCATCGGACATCTATTTTTCATACCTATAAGTGAAAAGAGTAAGGCAGAACAACGTTTGTCGGGACAGCTAGTAATAAGTATAAAGTATATAATATCATACTCATACCAGTGTCTAAAATTTTATTTCTTAAATTAGCATCTGTAAAACACAAATTGCATTTAGTTTCATATTACCTATTTTCAATTACCAACTCTTTGCCATATTTTTTAAAATGTTCGTAGAAATTAACCGTATCCTTACAATATAATGCCATAAATCAAAACGTAATAATAACGTGTGCTAAACAAAAGCCTATTTTACCTAATTATGAGTCATTGAAATAAATTCAAAATTAATTATCCTCGCGGAATTTCCAGTTTGTTTTGGTTCTTAGAAATTCAATGTGGAACAACCCAAAAGCTCAATGACGGAAGTCGGAACCGTCGTTTATTTCCGATGGACAGGATTAATTAATATTTTATCGTCAATTCAATTAATTTATAATTTATATAATCTTATTAGGAAGCAAAAAGAAAATCTACCTAAGGTGCAATTTTTTTTTAAAGTTCCAGTGTTGACCTGTCAGAGTTCAGACCCTTTAGTTTCTGTGATCTGTGGTTCAGACACAGTCAATACGTGGAATCATAAGATGTCGTCTGTGAATGTCGTCTATTTGATTGTAACTTGGATTGTAACTTACTGTAATCTTTCGTTTTAAATATGTATATGAAAAAATATAAAAATTTAAATATACAGGTGAATATTTGTTAACTATCGATATGTCATGTATGTATACGATACTGGAACGCCGAATCTATACTAATATTATAAAGCTGAAGAGTTTGTTTGAACGCGCTAATCTCGGGAACTACTGATCCGATTTGAAAAATTATTTCGGTTTTAGATAGCTCATTTATCGAGGAAGGCTATAGGCTATATATCATCACGCTACGACCAACAGGAGTGGAGCCACGGGGGTGAAACCGCGCGGAGCAGCTAGTGGGTGATATTATGAGATTTATAGTTCCTGAAATAAACTATTCGGTATAACTAACAATAGAAAATCAACCAATACCTACTGAATCTTATTCGAATCGTATTTACGAGTAGGAGGTAAAAGTACCAAGGCACGAATCAGTTAATGAAGAATGTTAATTATAACAAAGAATGCAATTAACGTCATTTTTAACTGATTTACTGTTACTAAAGTAGGTATGTTCGAGTTGTACTTAATTAATTAATATTAGGCGATTAAAATCCAATCAGTTTTTTGATTTAAAGTTTAAAATTTTGAACTCTTTATGTATTATCTATACAGGGTGTGGCGATTATTCCGTAACTATTACAGATATAAAAAAAACTTTAAACTAATATTGAAAGTACTGTACCTAATGAGTAAAATGACAATAATAAATTTTTAAAAATAAAACGAATAATATCCAAAAAAGTTACATTTAGTATGAAATATGACTATTCCAAACATTTAATATGAAAGGTTTTGCTTTTTTATTTGATTTTGTGCTCTATTTACTACTTCGCAAATTTTAATGAAAGTTCATTTAGATACTGTAAATAGAGCTCGATGTGGAATACAAAAATTCGATTTTGAACATTTGCTTTGAATACAAAATGTATGGGAAATAAAATGTATGGGAGCGTTTCATGTAAAGCCTGATTCCCGAGGCATGTTTGCTTCACAAATCCGACCGCGCCACACCACACCACATGCCGTGGGAATCGGCGCGCTTGTGGTCGTTTGCCGACGCCCGTGCTATCCATCGGAAGTCGGTAAGATCAAAGGTGCGCGCTTGGCGCGGTGCGACGGCGCGGCGTTGGTCGACGTCCGTCGGGGCTTGCCGTCTGTAGCGCGTCATTGTTCGGAACCGTACGATAATTATCGTACAAATACGATAATTTTGTGCCTACGTACGATGTACGATAGCATCTACGATAATTTTGTGCCTACGTAGCTGATGGAGTGGACGAACGAACTTATTTTCGAGTTTTTAACTCTGTACGAAAATGAACCAGCTCTATGGAATTGTTCAAAACCTCAATATAAAAATAGAAATGATGTTAATGATGCCTGGTTACGAATAAAAACCCACTTAACACATGGAAATATACCTATCGTTGAATTAAAAAAAAAAAGAAAATTTATTAGGTATTAGTAGGAATGACCGTCCACCGTGCTCGCCAGTGCTTGCCATACGCACACATGCCGTGGGAACGCTCAGTTCAAATCGCGACGGATGGCGACAAGCGCTTGTCGTCTGCCAATGCTTGTGAAGCAATCATGCCGTGGGAATCAGGCTTAACATTTTTGGATATTTCTCGATTTATTTAAAAAAAAGTTATTAATTATTGTCATTTTACTCATTAGGTATAGTACTTTCAAGTTTTTTGATATCTGTCATAGTTACGGAATAATCGCCTGTGCACACTTAACGATTACACCCGGTATATATAAAAATGAAACCCGTTTTCCTTGGCCACGGAATCACGCGGAACGGGTGGACTGATTACGATATTTTTAAGCTATTGCATAGCTTCTATCGCGGGCCTTGAGCGCGGGGACCGAATCGAGAAATTCCGTAACGAAAAAACCTCACGCTCCCCACTCCGACGGGCTCGGAGGTGTGGCTTGAAGGCATGCTATGCAATAGCTTTACCGCGGCAGTCCCCGAGTGCCACACGTCTTTTTTTTAAGCTATTGCATAGCTTCTATCGCGGGCCTTGAGCGCGGGGACCGAATCAAGAAATTCCGTAACGAAAAACCTCACGCTCCCCACTCCGACGGGCTCGGAGGTGTGGCTTGAAGGCATGCTATGCAATAGCTTTACCGCGGCAGTCCCCGAGTGCCACACGTCTTTTTTTTTATTATATTCCTTGAAGTACGAGGATGGTTCTTATGGAGAGAAAACGTAAATATGTACCACGGGCGAAGCCGGGGCGGACCGCTAGTAATTTATAAACAATAAGAGGGCACTTTATTTAACAATGAGCATATTTATTATTATTTTAAATTAATATTTCACTACTTATATTATTTTTAATATAAAATTATGTACTTATATCGCAGTAAAAATACTTTTATTATAATATATCTCGATTGTACAACTTGATTATTGCATGTTTTACATAAAATGCAATCTGTATTATGTACGCGTGTAGATTTGTTTTATATCCGAGAAGGTGACAATAATATGAGTTTAAATAGCTTAGGAGTTAGGAGAAACCTAAGTAATATAAAAAATTGAAATACGAGGAATTTTGATTTACTGTGTGGTAATTTAATATTCATTTTAATTTAAGTTGTGTATTACACATATATTCCTGTACCTTACTATCTTTACGATATATTGTGGCTATTTATAATCCAAGAGTAGCAATACAGATCAATAACTTGCATATTCCTACAAATTATGGGTCCAAACGCCAATAGTCTATGTCAAGAGCGCCAATTGAGTTGAAAATGAAAAGACGCGATCAGAAAAATCTTTTTGGTGGGCAGAAGAATGTGATGAAGTTTTAAATGATAAGCCAGCCTTCTATAATTAAGACTAGAGTAAAGATAATCTTATTGTATGTTTATTGTAAGTTTTGTGTTTTGTTTGTTGAAGAAGAAGAAAGATCTGCTCGACTTCGTTAAAGAATTAATGGTGGTGACTGGTGCAGCCGTTTTTGGATGTTACACGAGTTTATGTTATGGCCAGATTTCACGAAATCCTAGGGATATCACGAAATCAACAAAGATCTCGAAAAGTCTTGTTTATGAATGACATTTTTTTACTTAAAATGTTTACCTAGTGGTATGAATAAACCTTAAATTTTTCTTTAAACAAATCTAGTGAAATGAAGAGAGTAAGAAAGAGAATTCGCAGCGACATAAGTGAGAAAATTGAATAAATGAATGTTTTGAGTTTAAGTATTAAAAAAAAAATAAAGTAAGAATAAAGACGAACGATATAAGTAAAATTTTAATATAACTTGCTCCAAAACTACTTATTCATATATTATTATTATTTACTCTATCGTAATGTTCACGCCTGACGAATCGCAACCATGTCTAATCACTTTTCACTGCTTTAAATTTATTTGCATTAAAAATGCTGTTTTCAGCCAACAGTCATGTGTTCTATTTCAAACAGAGTGAACATAGCCCCCCTGGATATTATTTTTATTAAATAAAGTAAATTTAAGTATTAGTAACGAGTTATTTTCTGGAATGTTGCAAAAAACTTTAATGTTTTTGTTGATGCTATTATCATCGCAGGCAATTGGTAAGGATATTAATTAATAATATTATGAGGTTGACATATTATTGACTATTACCTAAAGTCATTTATAATAATTAAATATTATGTTATAAGACTCCATTTGAGTTTCAAAATGTAATGTTATATTGTTCATTTTCACATCATAATATGCAATTCTATACATTTTAAAAAATATGGAAGATAAGATAAAATCAAATCCTTTTCACAATATTTTTGCCAATCCTTTTTTGTCAAACAGTATTTTTAATTAGTATACTTTCTCCGTTCTTTACATTATTAGGTCTTTAAAAAGTTTAAATGTTAGTAAGTAAATATGCATTTATTTATCGAAAAAGTAAAAATATTTTAATGAAACATTGCATCAAATTTTAACACAGTCTGACTTTTCAGATATTAAATATTAATTAGTTTACTAGTATGGGAAAAAACCTGAATTCCTTCGATAATTATTATCTAGGTACCTATATGTTTACTACTTTAACCACAAGTTAGTCTATGTTGTCTGTGGCCGCATTAATATTGTAATAATTTCCGGTTTTATTTTTTTTGCACTGATATTCCTACCAATAATTGACAACTACTAATACCTTTAATACTAATAGATTTATTATGAATCTTTGTTGCATTTAAAATATTTTAAAATTGAGTTTTTATCGGATTTATTTTTACGTCGGTAGATATTATACCTACGCATCAGCATGAAATTATTTTATCGCCATCAATCCTTGCTAAGTGTACAAAGTTTGAAATAAATCTATATCCGAATTAAGATCGTCCTTCACCCATCTGAAAACGAGATGAGACGTATTTTTTATCAAATATAACTTATGAACAAATATGCCTATGATAATTGATAACTCGCACATCAAAAAGTGCGCTATATTGTATGTTTAAGGCTTATTTTTGGAAGTTATCTGCAATACCTACTCAAGTTGTAAAATTATTATTCTGTATTCCTTATAATTAATTAAATTATGTAATGGATTATATTATAAAGTACCTAATCAAACAAATTTATAACTATTTGCTTTTGAAAAATAATTTACTCTTCTGAATTCTGATTGTTGATTAATGTAGTCAAATGTTATTTCAAGATAGGTAACTTTGCAACTGGCAGATTTGCTTGTAATATTTTGTAGGAATCAGGTAAGTCCTTACATTTTGCTATTCTTTTCTTATTCAAACCACAACGGTAAAATATTAATAAATTATGTCATCAATGTCTCATTGCGGATATCTTAAGTCCAAAATTCATGGTCATCATGAGTACTTTATACTATGTAGTACTGTTTGTTTGTTTGTTTTATTAATTTTATTTCGCCTTAAAGTAATAGAGAGCCGCGTTTCAAAAGTGTGAGATGGGCTGTTTTCGTATTACATTTAAGATTTATTTTTAGATCCTCAATTTAACGCACCTCTTCAATGTCGCCATTTCAATATTACAACTTTTGTATTTATTTTTTTAACCTTTTATAATTTAAGGCGAAAGAAGCGAGTTCGAATCCCACCTGGTGATCGAATATTTATAATTCTTAAAAAAATCTCATTTATAATTTTATTCACTTTATTCAAAGAACAGGAATTTCTCACCCCTTCGTCACACGGATTCAATCGATGATTAAAGTACAATTATATTTCCACAGATAAACAATGGACGTGGAACGAAATCAAGAATCACGCAGCCTGGAAGAGATTGGACACATACGAATGTGGTTTCAGCGCTTCAGATCGAATCATCGGCGGCATGAACGCGGCTTTAGGGCAATTCCCTTGGATCGTGCGCATTGGATACAAAAGTACAGCCATAGATAATATAATATCACAGATAAAATAATACTATATATTATGTGCTAGATAATACGTGATAATACTATAATAGTAGAACAGCTATAATATAAGAATATTAATTTTTTCGTTTAGTTTTGCCTCATTATTATAGCGTACAGATGAATGAGACATTTACTTACTGTAAAATAGGATTATTAATTATAAGATTCGAAGAAAATCGGTGACACTCAGAATATACAGCGTACCTAATGAGTATTATATGCTGTTAGCTCATAATAAGTACTTTTTAGAAATAGGTACATACGTAGAGCAGTATTAAACTTAGGTAGTACCATCGTAGTGTAGTAAAATTTTCCAAATAATTAGTGTAATTTACTTTACAATCAATTGACGCATGAACACTTTATTATTATTATTATACTAAATACTAGCTGTTCCCCGCGGTTTCACCCGCATTGCTCCGCTCCTGTGGGTCAGCGTGATGATTCATGATAGCCTTCCTCGATAAACGGGGTATCTAACACCAAAATAATTTTTAAGATCGGACCGGTTCCTGAGATTAGCGCGTACAAACAAACAAACTCTTCAGCTTTATAATATTAGTATAGATTATTTTTTGGTATTTGTTGTGAACGTGTTTTAAATGATACAATTATTGCGGTTTTGACATGATAAAACGTAAAATACAATTATGAGTTAATTAGTTGATAATATTGTGGTTGAAAACAATAACAATGACGACCTCTTCATACAGCAGCTGCAATGCATTACGTAACTGTGTATTAATTCTGTCACACGTACTTATTGTATTATATTATCTGGGCTATAATTATTAACTTTATTTCCCGCCAAATTTCCCGCTTATACGTATAACCCAGATGACGATATTTTCCAATTAGCTCATGTAGGGGCATCTCGCGGTTTGCAAGAAAGCATAAGTAACCAACCCTTTTAAACATCAGCTACCTATTTGCCTGCGAAAGAAACGTCAAAATCGGTTTGTCCGTTTCTCACGTAATAAAACGATAAAAAAAATCTTTATTGGTGGGTATATAATGATTAGCTTCATGAATAGCTAAAATATTATTAGTCTAAACAACATTTATTTACCGTAAGATATATTAAAATTTTTGTAGAAACTAGAAAAGATTTTGAAACACATACCTATTGACATAAAAAAAATAACTTGAATTCCTGACCAACGTAATATCGTACACATGGCAAAATTAAAAACAGGGAAAACTAAGTACGGGAATATTAGTAGGGGAATCTCAATTTTCAAAATTTTCACTCATTACAGTTACCTAGTACACAATTAATATCTACATACATAACTAGAATACACATACATAACATTATATTAAATAAAAATAACTACGTTAAAAACAACCGACTTCAAAACGGAAAAGTAAAAAATAAAAAAGATTTGATATTATTAATTACTACATATTATTTAGATGTGCTATTTATTAAATAGGTTTGAAGTCGGTGCCAAGCACTAAGCACTTAGTATTAAGCCCGTGCACCGACATCAAACTTTTTTAATAAATAGCACATCTAAATAGTTATTTTTATTTAATACTTTTTAGTGAATCAAAGTTACTTGCTACATTTCAATTAAGTCATCGAGATCAGACAAAAATGCTCATAAAATAAAAACTTCTGGGCCTATCCGAATAAGAATTCGACACGATTCCGCATCAAACAAAAAAAGAATCACGTAAATGGGTTCAGAAACCTCGGAGTAATCGGTGTACATACATAAAAAAAAACATACCGGCCGAATTGATAACCTCCTCCTTTTTTTTGAAGTCGGTTAATAATATTTTATTTTTATTTTTTTATTTATTTTACCAGTTGATGGCGAAGATGACTTGGACTGGATGTGCGGAGGAGCGCTGGTAACCGACCGTCATGTTCTTACGGCAGCCCATTGCATCCAGACTTCGGGAGAAGGTTATGAAATGTAAGTAAATACTGCGAATTTTATTAAGATACCTAACTGCGTCGGAATACTGTCACAGTTATACTGTGCTCCTGTCTAGCAGGAAGAAACGTTAACAATATCGATGTATTTGTAAACTTTTAATTACCTCTAATACTCCACCTCATACTCAACTTTAAAATTAAAATTCATGAATCAACCCATCATTACAAACTAAAAATAATTACAACAATGTGACACACAATAGACCACACCGCACTCATTATAACGCATTATCAAAGCCACTATACCAAGTACCATTTAATAATTAGTCAATTAATATACAGGGTGTAATCGTTAAGTGTGCACAAGCGATTATTCCGTAACTATTGCAGATACCAAAAAACTTTAAACTGATATCGAAAGTACTTAACCTAATGAGTAAAATGGCCATAATAAATTTTTAAAAATAAAACGAGAAATATCCAAAAATGTAACATTAAACGCTCCCATACATTTTATTTCCCATACATTTTGTATTCATAGCAGATTTTCGAAGGGATGTCCTCATTGTGCAATACAATGAGGAGCTCTATTTACAGTTTCTAAATGAACTTCCCTTCAAATTTGCGAAGTAATTAAAGCAGAAAACCAAAAAAAGAAAGAAAAAGCTAAAATCTTTCATATTAAATGTATAGGTTGATCCAAAAGTAATGATAATTGGGTATTTCCTGTGCACATAAAAATATAAAATAAATGTTTTTTGCTTGCTCATGTAATCACTAAGTTATCACAAAAAAAATCATATCAACAGGCCACGTTTCCAAGTATTTACATTAATTTGAATGTGAACCGTGAGTGTCAGAATGTTTCCCGACGAAAAGAAGAAACAACGATTCGACATTTAGAGGGTGAATTTCTAAATTTTTAATGAGATTAGGATAATTTTTGTCACGATTTGTGACCATGGGCGTTACCTGGGTTCACCATGTTTATGCTGAAACCAAGAAACAATCAATGGCCTGGATGCGAGCTTCCAAAGTGACGATGAAGAAATTCAAAGTGAAAATTAGTGGGATAGATTAAAGCCGTAGTTTTTTGGGACGCTGAAGGAATAATTATGTGGAATATTTTAAGAAGGTAGCCACTATATTAGGCACTAACTACACAGACCAAATTAAAAGATTGCGGGTAGGTTAGTAAGAAAAAGAGACATGGCAAACTGCGGGCTTGAATGTTGGTTCACCAAGACAACGCACCAGATCACAAAGCGTCAGTTGCGATGGCTGCCATTGAAAAATCGGCATTGAAAATGCTTGAACACCCACCCTGTTTGTAAGATCTAGCCCCTAGTTATTTCTATCTCTTTCCTCGGCACAAGAAACACCGTCGAGGCAAGAAATTTTAAGACGACAGCGAAGTGATGGCCGCTTTTGAGGGGTTTTTGTAGATGAAGTCAAAGTTTTTTTTAAGTTTAGGAAAAAAAATATCGAAGTATATTATCTAGTTAGAAGACTATCTAGAGAAATACATAATTATTTTAACTGTAATGACCTTGTTTAATATTGATTATCATTACTTTTGGATCAACCCATGTACATGGGATATTCATATCTCATACTAAATGTATGGGAGGGTTTAAAGTTAATTTTTTAGATATTTCTCGTATTATTTTTAAAAATTTATTATGGCCATTTTACTCATTAGGTTAAGTACTTTCGATATCAGTTTAAAGTTTTTTGATATCTGTAATAGTTACGGAATAATCGCCTGTGCACACTTAACGATTACACCCTGTATATTATGGTTTTTATGGGTATTGAATGAACGTAGGCCAAAACTATCGTGATAAACCACACATAAGCTAATTTTGTCGCTAAAACCAAAGTACAGGAAACATAATGGGAAAACCGAGCTACTCATAATACCTAATGTTTGTTAGGATTATATCGATGATATTCAAATCGTGTATTGATTATTATACTAGGTACATTTAGAGTTTCATGATGAGAAGCTTTTTTACAAATGTAGGTACTTACTCTGCTCTCCGTTCCTTGAATACTTACATATCACTCAACTAGTCTTCAGAAGAATTAAACTTTTGACAGATCTGCCATTCGTATGGGTGAGCACAATACAGAAACGGATCCAGATTGTCAACTGCATGTGTGTGCGCCGCCGTATCAAGACCGAAAAGTGAAGTTAAAGAAATTACACCCGAGTTTCAATAAACCACCTTTTCACAACGACATTGGTATCATTCTTCTTGACAAGCCAGTCGAATTAAATGGTAATATTTTGGCCCTAATAACAACCGAGTTTCTTCATATATTTAAATGTAAACGATATATTTTATCTCTATTTACAAAATGGTCACCGTCAAAAGAATCTGTAATACTATATTACAGAGATTATAATAAACAGACCACCCGCATTCAATTATATATTCATGTGTGTGGTTACATAAATCAATAAAATATGACAAGTATATTATCATAAATAAATGTTAAATTTAAGTCGACTATGATGGTATTTTGTAACTAGTTCACATAATTCGTATCTTATGAAAATATGAAATAAACTGTTTTATTATAATTACAGATTATGTATCGCCAATATGTTTGCCACGTGGAAAGCAACTATCCGATCTGAAAATTGGCGAGTTGCTTACAGTTGCTGGTTGGGGTAAAATGAACATGACTACAGAGGAACGAGCTAAAATATTGCAGTTCGTTTCGGTAATCATCCCTGTATTGATGTCAAAACTATACATTTTCTAAAGTTTTAAGGCCTATTTGTATCGATTTGAAGAATGAAATAACAAATTTTAATTTTTTAAAATTTTTAGTTAGTTCGATTCCCGGTCGATGCAAGTGAATTTTCGAAAATCTTTGAATGCAGTTTTATTTCTTTTTAAAAATAATGGAATGTTTCCTTTCAGCAAAATTTGCTATCTTCAATATTTTAAGTACCTACTTTCCCTCCAGGGCCCATCGAAAATTTCCACACTGTATAACGCAAACAAATAAATAAGACTAAGTAGCCCTGCCCGTATTTACCCGATTATGATTATTATATTTTTATTTTTTAAATAATTCCCCGTTGACAACAACTCCTCAGCATGTAGATTACACCACAGATAATATATATAACCATACTATAATTAAGTTAAATTTATATTTATCACGAATACGGAACTTTCAGATGATTAAATTGTTTATATATGGCACATTGTTGATACAGGCTTTCTAAGAAACACCTAAAAACAAAACATCACATTGTTGATTTTGAAAAACATTTTCCTTTACGCGTCTTCATTGACGAGCAAGTATGATATAAATCTGTTTGAATCGCAAATATTTAATTTAATTACCTATTCGCGTTATTTTAAAATGGCAATGACGAAGATAAAAGGATTATACCAGAAGATATTATGAGAATGTATTTTTAATGGAAGATATTTTTTACGCCTACGTTCCCAAATACGACGGATTCCTGTTTAATTTCTCTTATCACCATTAAAGATATTTTAACTCAGTTGATATATTTTATTTATTAAAACAAGTTTTGATTTATATATAATATTAATTATTAATATATTTTTGAAGGTTCCAATTGTAAAACCTGAAACTTGTGGAGCGTTTAGCAAAGGATTTAAATTGGCAAAATCAGAGATATGCGCGGGTGCGCAACTGAACAAGGACGCTTGTGGAGGTGACTCAGGAGGTCCTCTCATGAAGGTGAATAATATATTAATTGTGAAATTTTATTACTTCCGTACCTTTTGTTGGTTTGTATATTGACCCTTGTAATAAAATGTATAAAATATTATGGAGATATGAGAAGATTATTACCTATTATATTTTTCACGCGAAATTGAATCACCAACTTTACGTTTTACTTGCTAAAAGCTCGCTCGATTATATGGCACTTTCTTAAGAAAGTATCGCTTATTTTTTGATCTTATAAAATTCTGTTGAATCTAAAATGAAGAACCTTCCATATATTTATATATTTAAATCTGGAAGATGTTTGTTATACAAACAGACATGATTAAAATGTATAAAAATTACAGGTTTTTGATACTCCTGAGGGACCGAAAAGTCATTTAATGGGTGTCGTATCATTTGGGCCAACAATTTGTGGCATCAGAAAACCTGCAGTCTACGCGTCTGTTGCACATTTTATCAAATGGATTTTAGATAATATACTTCATTGTTCGTAATATAGCAAACCTGTGTCTTCATTGTTATATAAGTAGATAGGTACTTAACTGCTCTAATAATTTATTATTATATAATTTAATTTATGGTTATGATATGTATACTTTACCAGATGTTCCTATCACGTAGATTTAACTCTAAAATTAGATCAAATACATATTATAAATTAATTATATGTATAGATTAGGTACAGGAACGGCTACAATGCGAATGAAATGGTTAAGTATGTATTTTGGACATTTTTAAAACCAGAAAGTGGATTTGACTTGATTAAATTGACGAGTTTCTAATTCATATGATAATAGCGAACTGGATACACCCTCTTTCTAATTTCCGTACTGGTAAAAACCTTAGGGAAATCCGTCCTAGATTTGTGTCTATCGCAAACAGAGGGGCTTAGGTTAAGCTATTATAAAAACGCATATAATATAACATTTTTATTTATAATAATATCTACTTAATAATTTTATAGTTTATATAACTACCAATAAGTTATAATATGTTATGTTATTTCATATTTGTGTTATCATAGTCTGTAGTCCAGATTTTATTTTAACTATGTAATATTTTGTAGTTGTTTCTCGTTTGGTGTTTTCAGTTTAAGTACAATAATGTAACAAGTAAATATAAATAATAATATACCTATTAAATTGTTTGCTATTGTAACCTGTAAGTTCCTGAAATAAACTACAGTATAAACTCCTTGAATGTCCCTATCTAAAGATAGCTATCATCAATCATCATCAATATACATATAATAAAATTGTAGAAAAGTGTTGTCTGTACAATGAAAATATTAAAAAAAAACTTAGCAGGTGTTATTATTAAATCGATCCTGAACCCAAAACTGTAGTTAAAAAAATTTTTGTCTGTTTGTCTGTTTGTCGGTTTGTCTGTTTGTCTGTTTGTCTGTATGTTCGTGCACGCTAATCTCAGAAACGGCTTATCCGATTTAGATGCGGTTTTCACTAATATATTGTGGTAAGCTTCACTTAACATTTAGTGTTTATTTCATGTCAATCGGTTCATAAATAAAAAAGTTATGACCATTTAAGTAATCACGGCGAACATTTGCTAAGGCATTCTATACATGAATAACTTACATGAATAACTTTATTACGTAAATTATACGCTAAAGTTATTCCTTGACATGTCCAGATGATCATATCGAAAGTACCGTGGGGGGGGGGGGGTTAGCTGAGGGGGTAGTATCAGAGATCAAAGGACCTTTATTTCGATTTTTGCTCATAAGTCTAAAACCTGCACAAATAGCATTATGGTTACTTCTAGGTAAATTTTCTACATAAAATGTCTTTTAAATTATGTCGTAGGTATTATATTTTTAACCCCCAACGCAAAAAGAGGGGTGTTACATCCGCTATGTGTGTTTGCGTGTCCGTCTGTGCAACCGTAGCTCGCTAACGGGTAAAACGAATTAGATGCGTTTTTTTTTGTTACATTAGTTGTTCTTAGGTATATAGTGTATCAAAATCGGTTCATCCATTTATTATATATAGGGGTAAAAGTGGGAATGGAAAAAATGAATGTTGTCAGTTATACCCAAGTGATATAGGTATCAAATGAAAATAGACGACCTGTCAGAAACAATTAGTCAAATTTTATCAAAATCGGTTCATCCATTTATTTTATATAGGGGTAAAAGTAGGAATAAATAAATGAATTTTATCAAAAATACTCAAGTGACGTATCTAATGAAAGACATGACGTGTAAAGTACAATAAGACATATTTTATCAAAATTGGTTCATCCATTTATTGGATATAGGTATAAAAGTGGGAATAAAAAAATGAATTTTGTCAAATTGGGTATATTTGACAGTGGCATATCAAATGAAAGGGCATGACATGACGTGAGAAGTATAATGAGGCATCTAGGTATTTAATCAAAATCGGTTCATCCATTTATTGGATTATAGCGGTAAAAGTGGGAATGAATAATCGAATGTGGTCAAATAATATACTCAAGCGGCATATCAATTGACGTCTGAATTACAATTAGTCATGTTTTATCAAAATCGGTTCATCTGTTTATTAGTTTATTACATATAGGGCACCTTAGGGGTGATATAGTGGGGATAAATAATCCAAATGGAGCACCAAACGAAAGGATATGACGTGTACATATAGGTACAATTAGACATGGTTTACATCAAAATCGGTTCTGCCATTTACTAGGGGTGAAAGGGAAAAGTTGAAAGTCTGTGAGAGTAGAAGGATATGGGAGCGGGAGGATAGCCATACCCTGGAAAATTTTGAACTCTTTTGTACCTAAGTTTTTTTAGCTCAGTTTAGTAATAAATTTTACTAACAGTTATTTTGTGTTATTATTTATTTTATTTCTTAACTGTAAAATAATCTGTAAGTACTTATAATTTAGTTGTTTATGGTAGTACGTGTTTCAAGACGTGTTTACTCAATAATTGTGTGTTAATTAGTAACTACTATGCAGTCACTATTCCACGCGGACGAAGTCGCGGGCACAGCTAGTTTAGTAATATGTGCCTAAAACTTCGAAATCACTCGCTTTGGTTGCTTTCGCCTATTATCCATCAGATCCATACAATACAAAAGTAGAGCATTAAACCCACTCTGAATAAAATTTAAAATTTATTAATAAAATACCAGTCGACTATCAGTATCAGAAATAAATAGCAATGTACCACAGATTACAAATTTAAAGTTTTCTAACAAGAAATGAAGATCCTTATCACTCAAGTTTCCACCATAGAGAGAAAAATTAACATAATCAATGAAAATAAAAGAAAATCATGAAATATTTTTATTTTATATTAAAGCCCTTAAAATTAAGTATAGCTATAATTTTTCCATTAACAATATGTCAAAATTTAGATATTTGTACAATACAAAATATTTAAATATCCCTAGACTGTTGATGTGTGTATTATCAGCTGAGATTTGAGAACACGTACGCCTACATGAATCATTCTTGAATTAGCTGGCGATGAAAAATTAGCGAAATTAAAAAAAAACAACACCAGAATTTGTTGCTTTTTTGTTGCTAATTAGTTGCTATAATGACGATTTTGTTGCTCAACCCATTCGCTGAAAATCAGCAACAGTTCTAGCTTTACATTAAGGTAGCGTGAAGAAATCGGAAAAAGGGATGGATCGTTGCATAAATGCAGGTGAATTTGTTGCTAATTTGTTGCTGCATAAAAAAAGTGTAGATTTTGATTTTTTTTCATTAGCGCCAAAAATAACACTGGCCACGCCAGCTTAACTGTCAATTTTCGGTAGTCGAACATTAAAAAAAAATTGTTGCTGCTCACATCGTTCACTGTCACAGT
>CAJQZM010040557.1:4970-50950 GCA_907164665.1 Colias nastes | reverse complement strand
AAGCAAGGGACGCCGTGGCAGCGCTGCTTCACACTGCTTCATCACCTGAAGCAGTCATGAAAACCTTGGAGCAGTGCTTCGGGAGGCCCGAGATAATCATCGACAGGGCCATGGAGGACCTGAGGAAGCTGCCGCGACCTGGAGCAGCGGCCAAGGACATCAACTGCTTCGCGGTAAAGGTACAGAACGTGGTATGCATACTTCAAACCATAGATAGGAAAGGATATTTATACAATCCTATGCTAGCAAGGGAGATATTGGACAAACTAAGTCCGCACCTGCGGTCCAGATGGTGCGACTATGCATATTCGCAGGAAGGTACGGCAGATCCGGAAATTGTGGTGCTGTCCCGCTTCCTGATGAGAGAGGCGGACCAGGCGCTTCGCTACACCTACGCGCCGACGAGCAGCACTGCGCCAGCGCGCAGAGACACCACGGCAGCAGCGGCAGCAGCGGCAGCGCGACCTGCTCCACCAAGAAGGAAGTCTGCAGTATACACCATAGTCTCCGGCAGTGATGAAGAAGAGAAGAAAGAAGAGAAGAAAGAAGACTTCTGCCTGTGCTGCGGGCGCGACCACGCCATGGTTGCCTGCCCGCGCTACGCCAAGCTGTCGGTGGATGAGCGGTGGGCGCTGGTGAGGAAAAAGGGCGCCTGCTTCAAGTGCGCCACGAAGAGACATCGGCGCAGCTACTGTCGAGCGAAACCATGCGGCGTGAACCAGTGCCGCCGCCCGCATCATTCATCACTGCACGACGTAAGAAGAGAAGAGCCTGCTGCGTCGACCGAAGAAACCGTCATGGCGGTTGCTGACCGCGCAACCGCACCGCCCCGCGCCGTCCTGCTGAAGATGTGTCCAGTCACCGTCGTCGGCCCACGGGGGGAGGTATCGACGCACGCACTGCTCGACGAGGGCTCCACCATCACCCTCATTGATGAGGACCTGGCGCGACAGATCGGCGCCGAGGGTCCCGCCACGCCGCTCCGCATCCGCGGGGCGAACATGGAGCAGATTGAAGAAGGAAGTCGGCTGGTGACGGTGCAGCTGCGGGGGCAGAGCGACGGGACACTACACGACCTGCGCGCCCGCACGATGAAGAAGCTGCAGTTGCATCAGCAGTCCATCCCGGGATCCCTGCTTCGGTACAGACATCTGCGCGACATACCGGAACGTGAGGTATGTTACGAACAAGCACGCGCGGGTGTCCTGGTGGGTACCGACCACTGGGAGCATATCGTGACAAGAGAACTTCGGACGGGCGGCGCCGACGAACCTGCCACCTCCAAGACAAGTCTCGGCTGGGTGATACATGGAACAACGCCGCGTCGAATGATCGTCGAAAGGGACAGCGTGCTTCACGTCCGAGAACAACAAGCGGACCAACGGCTGCACGACCTGGTGGCAGAGCACTTCAAGATCGAATCATTGAACATAGCCAGCAGACCGCGCATCAGCGACGCCGACCGACGAGCGACATCCATCGTCGAGACAACTACGAAGAAGACGCCGGGCGGGTACGAGATCGGCCTGCCGTGGAAGAGGGATAATGTCCGCATGCCGCCAAGCTATAACGCCGCGCTGCGGAGACTTCTGAAGATTGAAGCAAAGATGGACGCCGCGCCGGAATTCGCAGCCGAGTACACCAAGCAGATGAACAACTTATTTGAGAAAAGGTATGCGGTTCCATGCGACGGCAGTGAAGGCGAGAGCAGCGTGTGCTGGTACCTGCCGCATTTTGCTGTGACCAATCCCAACAAACCAGGGAAGCAGCGATTGGTTTTTGATGCGGCAGCCAAAAGCCACGGGACTTGTTTAAATGATGAACTACTTGAAGGCCCAGACTTGCTACTATCACTGCCAGGTATATTATTTCGATTCAGGGAAAGGGCAGTGGCAGTCACGGCAGATATAGAGGAGATGTTCCTACAAGTGAAAATAAGACCCGAAGACCAGCCAGCGCAGCAGTTTTTATGGAGGGGAAGCCGACGCGACACGCCGCCACAGCACTACAAGATGACGTCCATGATATTCGGCGCAGCGAGCTCTCCGTTTATGGCGCATTACATCCGAAATCATAATGCGCAGCAGCACGCAGAACAGTATCCAATGGCGTTGGAAGCGATATCGAAGAGCCACTACATGGACGACCTGGTGGTGAGCTACGCCGACGCAGAGGAAGCCAGACAAGCGATCGAAGAAATACGGACAGTGCACGCGGCGGCAGGCTTCAAGCTACGGGGATGGAGCGCCAGCGACAGGAGCGTGCTGAGGGACGTGCCACGAGAACTGCACGCCAGCACACCAACGCAGCTGGGAGGAGCGCAGCCAGCCCCGAAGATCCTCGGGCTAATTTGGGACGCCGAGCAAGACGCGCTAGGATTCAACACAGCGATGAACAGGGTACCGGTGGAGGTGCGAGATCGCAAGCGCCCACCGACCAAGCGCGAAGCATTAAGTGCGGTAATGTCAATTTATGACCCACTAGGCCTCCTAAGTTATTTCACCATCCGTGCTAAAATCATATTGCAGAGCCTGTGGCGCCTCCAGATTTCATGGGACGAACCAATACCTGAAGAAGAGGGCGAGCAGTTTGCGGGCTGGCTGGCGCAGCTGGAAGCGGTCGGCGCACTACGTTTGCCGCGATGCTACGCAACGGACAACGTCGAAGACATCGAGCTGCACGTGCTATGCGACGCCAGTGAACAAGCGTATGCAGCCGTGGCGTACTGGCGTATGCGGCGAACGGACGGCAGCGTACAAGTTAAACTCGTCTCGGCGAAAGCGAAGGTGGCACCACGACGCGCGCAGACGATCCCGCGCCTGGAGTTGCAAGCGGCGGTGATCGGCGCAAGACTCGCTGATCAGATAAGAAGAGAGCACAGGTATGACATATCTCGTACTTGGTTTTGGACAGACTCATCGACGGTGGTGCACTGGGTGCGCAACGATGCAAAGAGATACACGCCGTTCGTCGCGCATCGCCTCGGTGAGATTGGAGAACTAACACAAAGGGAAGAGTGGCGGTGGCTGCCGACTCATGAAAACGTTGCCGACGACGCCACCCGCCTAAGTTTCACCACGGGACATGATCGATGGTTCCAGGGTCCAGAATTCCTGACAAAGACGGAGGACCAGTGGCCCACGGAGAAGGAACTTCAAGAAACTACGGACGAGGCTGATGTACTGCATGTAAGCGAGCTGCCACGGAAGATGGAATGGCTGCCGGATCCAGAGCGCTTCTCCAAATTCCGCACACTGGTAGGAGCAACAGCGAGGGTGCTCGCATTCATCGACATACGCATCAGACACACGGCGACGAGACTAGAATGTCGCCACCTGGAACAAGCCGAACGACTGTTGGTGCAGCGCACACAGAACGACAGCTTTGGAGAAGACATAAAGCGAATCAAGGACGCGCGCCCCATCAGCAGATCCAGTAGACTGTACAAATTGGACCCGGTAATGGAAGACGGCGTGCTGAGAGTAAGGGGCCGCATAAACGCAGCCACGGCACCCGACACAGTGAAGAAGCCGGTAATCCTCGACGGCCGGCACAGAATAACCAGACTAATAGTGTTACAGGAACATTGTGCCGCCGGACACGCCAACCGCGAGCGTGTCACCAACGACCTGAGGCAGCGGTACTGGGTCATCCACCTGCGGCCTACAGTGCGCGCTGTGGAGAAGAACTGCGCGCTATGCCGAGTACGCCGAGCAATGCCGCAGGTCCCAGCCAAAGGGGACTTGCCGCGCGCTCGCCTCGACCCGTTCCACCGACCCTTCACCAACTGCGGGGTCGACTACTTCGGGCCAATGATGGTCAAAATCGGACGAAGAAGAGAGAAGAGATGGGGCGCGCTGTTCACCTGCCTGACATCGCGCGCCGTGCACCTAGAGCTCGTCGCGTCTCTATCAACGGACTCAGCCATCATGGCGCTGAGGAGAATGGCGGCACGCAGAGGGTGGCCTCGTCTGATGTATTCAGACAACGGGACGAACTTCAGGGGAGCTGATCAAGAACTGAAGAAGGCGTACAACGAGTGGGCGCCGGCGCTACAAGAAGAAGCGCTGCGCCACCGGATGGAGTGGCGCTACATACCGCCGGGTGCGCCACATCAAGGCGGTGCTTGGGAGCGGCTGGTGCGGTCGGTGAAGACCGCGCTCGGCGCAACACTACGGGAGAAGGCGCCGCCAGAAGAGGTGCTGCGGACTCTGCTCACCGAAGCGGAGTTTGCGGTGAACGCGAGGCCGCTGACTCACGTGAGCGTGAGCCCGGACGATCCCGAAGCCCTCACGCCCAACCACTTCCTGTTGGGCTCCTCAACGGGACTACCGACGACGGGGCCGTGTGACGAAGCAGACCGACGGACCTGGCGCGCCAGCCAGGCGCTCGCCGACCACTTCTGGCGCCGATGGATCAAGGAGTACCTACCGACGCTCGTGCCACGGGGGGAGGCGCGAAAGGACACGCGACGCCTCGAGGAAGGTGACGTGGTCATCATCGTGGACCACGTCTTGCCGCGCAACACATGGCCCATGGGGGTCGTGGTGCGCGTTCACGCCGGGCCGGACGACGCTGTGCGGGTAGCCGAAGTGAAGACCAAGAGCGGGATCTTCAGACGCCCCGTCAGCAAGCTCGTCGTGATGAAGGAGGCTACGCAAGCTACGCCGGGGGGGAGGACTGTAAAGGACGAGCACACCATCAAGGTCAAGCGCAGGCGACAACGGGGCTCCCCACACAGCGACGCCACGGGTATGGGGCGGAGTTTCAACGCTACACGAGGAAGAAAGGCGCACCGCGGTTTCGACGAGGCGCACCGCGGTTTCGACTATCGCGTTGTACGCACTACGCCACGTGTATTGCGTCTACACGTGGAGGGGGCGTGGCCTGGGCGGCACATGCAAGACAGCCGCCGCCGCTTTGTGCCGCCGCCGCCGCTTTATGCCTCGCCGCCGAGCGATGGCTTTGTGGCTCGCCGCGTCGCTTTGCATCTCGCCGCCGGCAACGCATATAAATAGCGAACATTTTCGAATAGCGTTCAGTTCCAGCAAGTTATTCCTCCAGACTAGTAGTGAGTGAATAAGTGATTAAGTATATAAGTTATAAATTGTAATAGGGTAAATAAGGGAAAATAAAATATGTATGTCGAAGGAAGGGTGTTTACTTGACCACAAACCCCAAAAATATACAGTCCACAACACACCCAAATGAAATCTTATTGGATTTGCATTTTTTTTAGTCGATTATGCGTGGACGCCGCAACGACCTCGAGGAAAGTCTTGGGGTTGTTACTTTAAGTTTTACGTGGAATGGGAAAAAATCGTGAATATAGGTAGTCTGTTCTATTAAAATTATCCTTGAAAAAGTTACCTGTTGTAGACTTTTTTCAAGGCTTTAATAATTCCTTCCACTTTTTTACCGTTCACCGCCATCTTAAAAGATAAGTATTTGCACGCTCAACTGCGAGCAGAATGTTTATCAAACCTATAAAATTTGTACCTCAGCTTTGTAACTATATTTAGCAAATAAAGACAACTTGAATTTGAATTTGAATCTTCTTGGCGGATGAGATTGACTATTTAATATACAACTCGCCTATGTCGCATGACCCTCGAGGTCACAGTTCATTAGAGCCATCCGGCACCTATACGTGTGGCCTTAAAATCTACGATTTAACTGGCATAGTATATATAGTTATTTTATTCAATAAAAATTCCATATGAGGTTTCCAGTCATTCTTAGCTATTATCATTCTATGAAGATTCTATGCATCTTTTAGCCCTATAGACCAGAGATTCGGACGAATAAAAAAAAGGTTTACAGTTGATGAAAGTAAATTAGTTGAGCAGATATTATAGTTGCACGGGCTGTTGTAGTGAGAGATTAAACTATCGCTTTTCGATTTGATATTAATCATAAATGAGTTAAACTTCAATCATCCGTTGCAATCAATATCTACGAGTTATTTATACATTGTTACGTTAAGAATAATTGTTTCTGTGGTAGCAAATATTATCTCAAATCGTAAAATGCATAGTTGCATACATTGCTGACAAGTTCACAAATAAATAGTTCGCATAACAATAGATATTATCTAATGTAACTGGTCTCTAAATAACGACTGGCTGGACACGAATAGGTTCTTGTATAATATATGAACCCTAAGAATATAAGTATATAATTTAAAATTTTAGAGTGGTGGCTTAACTATAACACATGAGTAGAAAAACGGAAACTATAACTTTTTTAAAAGATTGATTGATTGTCTGTACATTATTGTGACCTTATCTTGGGCATCAGCTTTTACCAATCAAATAAGAAAAACATCGTAACGCAACCGGCATATCCAGGAATCAAAAACTTCTGAGCATTGGGCCACGCTCGCACCGGGGAAGGTACCACACCCTCACAGAATATCGGCGCCATAGTGACAGTTTACTGTCGCGTTCCGTACGGTGAGTGAGGGGTCCGGAGGCCCACATCCCTTCCCATCCCCTACCCATCCTCTCCTTCCCTATCCTCATTCCCTCCCATCCTCGCCCCTTCTACCTAACTCCTTCCAAATCCCTTTGAGGACAGCAACACATCCATTTCCCAGTGGAGTGGATGCTTATGGGCGGCGTGTATCGCTTAACACCAGGCGACGCGTCTGCTCGTTTGCTATCCTATGACATAAAAAAAAAAAAAAAATGCTTCTGAGGTAGTCAGTATGTGGCATCTATCAACCCGCCCTCGTTAACCTTTTTTATTACCAATCCCATAAGAAGCTCTTGTTCCTGCAGTAGAAACAAATATAGACGCTTAAAAGGTTAGGTTGACATTTAGCTCATTGCTTAATTCTGAAAATGGATCCGGTAACCCCCTTTCGTAACACGTGTTACCATCGAGAGAATAAAAATTATGAAGACATTTGAATATAAACAGATTGTAGAAATAGTACGCTCCATTAAAATTTATTTATAATGCTTTTAATGTAGTAAACATTACAATTTACCAATCGTTAACCACTAAGCGTATAATATATTTTGCGGAAGCAATTTTGATAGAAAAGAGATTTTTGATGAGGTCCTGCGTAATGTTAGAGAAACGGTTTAACGTGTACGGTTCAGTTGTATATCGAATTGTCCGTTAATTATATTTATCACTATTTTTTCATTCACTTTCATAAATTTTAAACGTACTGGGAGTGATGACATCGAAATGAGTACAGATTATTTTTAGTTATTTCCGTGAAAAATGTTATTTTGAAGACAAAGCGAGCATTGCATCTGGTGCATTTGAGAATCGTTTTATCTTTCTAAACTTCTCATACGGATATTTATTTTATTTATAATTTATGTAAGATCCATTTAAAATGTGCATAAATTTATAAAAAAATATTTTTTAAATTTTCCCGCTTTTCTATCGTTTAAATCTATGTGTCTCTATTTAAAATCAAAATTGGCATACATTCCAGTGAGAACCTTAAAGAAACAAGCGAGTACTTCGTAACCTTTAGATACCGCAGTAAATCGTTATCCGTTCAGTCGCTCAAATCCGTTCAAAATACTGATTTATCGGATTCATACGGTTGTTAGACGCTCACCGTCGTCTGGTGGCTTGTTGGCGGAGAAGTCTCTGAAGCCTCTCCAACTGACAGTGTAGCGGCCGCTCCTTCTCACCATCATCACCACAGATCACCAAGACAACGCGTGGCCCGAGCCGTAAAGCGGAGTTAGGCACGTTCGTGCGTCACGCGGGCACCGTCAGCTGTCTGTGAACGGCACGTCACACCGCCGCCCGCCTTCGCGCCTGCGCACTACGCTTTGCCGCTATCCCAGTGATGTTCAAAGATTTGTCGATATGAATGACGCTTGACTTTAAAATTTGTACTTTGTTCAGCGATAAGTCTTTTGAATTTGAAGCTTGCTGGCTTGATGATTCATTCTAACACAATACTATAAATAATTATATCTACTTACTAATTTAAGTTCATAATAATATTATGTAATGTGAACTATATGGACTTATCAAATATATACTAATCAATGATGATACTAAGAGTTTCTCCAAAAGTAGACGAAATGAGAAAACATCTATAATGTAGATATTTTTGATCTCTTGATTTATATCTTCATGCCACATTTGCTCATGACATAAAAATAAATTAAATTTGAGTTGTACCAAAATAAAATGAGAGAATTTCTTATGTGTATTCAATTAAATATTCACATCGTATTATGAATGTAGTGTTTCTATAAATAAATCATGATAACTCGTTTACAAACATTCACGAAATGTTTATAATATCATATCTAGGTGAGGACGAATTTTCATATCATATCTTCAACGACCGATATATTTTTTTCGAAGTTTCTCGATTTTACTCACTCAACCTTATATAACTCTTTAATTCCAATCAATATGTTTCATATAAAGCTATTACTACATATAAGACTGAAACAGAACACATCTCTAACTAATAACGACGATAATTTATCGACAACGTCGGGCCACACTGCGCCTCTGCGCGTGCCGCCCGCCCAATCTTATTATTTGATCCATTGAAATGTTACATTTTTTAGGCCTGACCTTGAGTTTTTTAGAGGACGCAATTTTATTTTTTTGATGTGTAGGGGGGGTCAGTGTGAAGCTAAAACCAAATTTGTGGGGTCGCCACCCTTGTCCCATGGCCGCCATCTTGAAAATAGCGGTTGAAATGGTTTTAACGATATATCTCTTAAACTATTTATCTGATAATAAAACAATCTTAACATTATTTGTTGCAAATTAAATTCTCTACAACTTTGATTCAGTAACTTTTTGTCGTAGAACTATAAATAAAAAAGTTATAAGCAAAAATGTTCAGAAATTAGAGCTATTTATATTTTTCAATAAAACTTTTTTTTATCATTTTACGAAGAAATGATATAAGACTATTTTTGTAGATTGTTTTTCGAGGAACAACTTTTATATACAACATTTTTTCATTACGTCAATAGCTAAGGTTTTACAGCGCTCTGAAGTGAGTACTATTTTTCAGTAGTAACTATACATAATAAATTGGCTATTGGCTCTTTTCCCAGACTCCACAACAATGGAAGCACACTGCAGAACATTTCAGCCCTGCTTTTCGACGTAAAAAAAAAACGCACTTCCAGACTCTACCTCCTGGGTTGTGGGGAAAAGATTCAATAATTAATTATTAATAATATTGTAAAATTAATTATTAAAAATATTATTATAACAAAAATAAAATAATTACTGGTGACAAATTATTATTAGTACACACATAATATATCGTATTCTGTATAGTAAAGAGTACTTAAAATAGTACTCACTTCGGATGGCTGTAAAACCTTAGCTATTTACTTAATGAAAAAATGTTGTAAATAAAAGTTGTTCTACGAAAAACAATCTACAAAAATGGTCTGATATAATTTCTTCGTAAACTTATAAAAAAAAGTTTTATTGAAAAATATAAACATCTCTAATTTCTGAACATTTTCGCTTATAACTTTTTTGTTTATAGTTCTACGACAAAAAGTTACTGAACCTAAGTTGTAGAGAATTTAATTTGCAACGAATAATGTTAACATTGTTTTATTATCAGATAAATAGTTTAAGAGATATATCGTAAAAACCATTTCAACCGCTATTTTCAAGATGGCGGCCGTGGGACAAGGGTGGCGACCCCACAAACTTGGTGATAGCTTCACACTGACCCCCCCCTACACATCAAAAAAATAAAATTGCGTCCTCTAAAAAATGCGACCCCAAATGTAACTTTTCAATGGACCAATTATATTTCGCAACTATACACTCTTCTCTTTACGTTCTGACGCTTATATCCGACGCGAGCGGTTACAGATAAAGCGTATCCATATTTAACATTCACTACACTCATTAATTTCACACTTCGATGGGTATTATGGCTCTTGATTAGATACTTATTCATCTGTATAGTTATTTAAACAGACATTTGGATTATAAGCAGTAAAATTATATTGCTAAATAAGATGAAATTTTTCCCGCAATGTTATCATTAATAAACTACCCTACGTTGTTTATAAATGTTCGGCTAGAACACTGTTTGGGCACTAATATATGCCTGGTACTTTTTTTCATATATCGATGTTTTTAGTATGTAGTTCAAAAGCTATGCAATACAATTTGAAATGATAAATTCTATGTATACCTCCTATTCTATATATATAATATATCATGATATACCTCCATACTATTGAACATCATAAAATAAGTAAATATAAAAAGTAAACCACATAAAACGTTACGAGGTGACTATAAAATTGCATGCCACTCCCGGCGAAATGGGAATTCCTCCAATGTTACTTTTAGATTGATTTTATATGTTATCGAGTATTATGTCATAAATAGCTGATATATATATTTTTTACACTAATAGTAAGGTCAGAAATCAAAAACAAATAAGAACAGATAATGTTATCAGTAATGGCATGTGCAAACACGTGAGTGGGAGACACAAATATGACCTTTTGTAACCTTTATTGCCCTGAAAAGCTTAAGGCAATTATCAAAAACATAACATTTACTTAGTTATTAAATGTACGAGAATAATACAGTCATTGAGTCATATATTATATAATAGATTATCGCATGTTTGTGAATAGTTAGTTTACAGTCATAAAAATCAACTAAAAGCTTTATATTGTATATTCAGCAAATAGCCATACATGAAAATCAAACTATTTAGCTGCGTTAATATAAGGGAATATACATTAATATTGTTTTCATTTTCAGTAAAAATAGTACATCACTAAAAAGAAAAACATACTGCAGCTTTTAAATCTTAGTATTATAAGGACAACAGATTTTTTAAAAATAATGATATTATACACAATTAATTGCTTATTAAAGTTTAACTTAAAGTTTATTTATGATCTTTCATAAAATTGTTAGATTAGAATTAAGTAAATATCTTGTTCCGGGTCAACAAACTTGGCAGGCTATTATTATACTGTTAGGTACATATTTGTACATATTTATAGTTAAACGTCTAATGTGAGTAAAGGTTGATTATTTATAATGATTGAGTCTATTATAAATAATAACACATGATAAATAATTTGGAAAATACAAAGGGTGGCCACTGGCCATTACACACTCGATATTTCGCGAAAAAACGTAAGAAATATAAAATATAAAGAACTAGATAATTTCCTAATATAATTGTGATCATATTTTCAGCTATGAAATGACCATTAGGTGTAAAATTGTTTGTAAAAGTGACGCATGGAGATCTATTGAGAGGAGAAAATACCCTCGCTCTACGACGACTAATTCCTGTAACTTTTCCGCTTTTACTTGATAATTATCTCTTGATAAATCAATTAATTAATAAATTTTGAAACCTTTAAAAATATAAATAATAATTAAACTCTAAAGGGTTAGAAACTAGAAACAAAATACATAATGAATGAGCTTTAAGCTCAAGAATCTAGATCATATATTTTCATTTTTTCTAAAATCTCGTATTTTTTAAAACAATTGCCGGTAACGTCTATCGCACGAGCATGACCCAATTCGATAAGTTTTTATAGAGTTATTTTTTCTTGTATCCTATAAATTTGAATACGCATGTCCCAAATTTATAGCATGTATTTGTTAGTGTTCATAATTGTCGGGTCATGATTTATTAGTAAATTTGCGCAGAGATAACGATGTCAAGAGCTATTTTAGGAAAATTAAGTACTGAGTGTACACAATTGATAAAATATATATGTATTTTTATTGGTCACATGTTTAATTTAATGTACGCGAGATAAACCTGGTTTTTACATAATTGATGCACTCCATAAAATTAATATATTGGACTTTGTTCCAACATTATGTTTCAATATAAAGATTAACAATTAATAGATTTAAACATAATTGACCGGAACAATGTAATTAAGCTTAAATTAAATCAAATAAAATTTATGTATTCAAATTAGTTATCTCGTATGTATGTATGCTTAACACGCTCACTGCGAAATCATTTTTCGTAGACTTTCAGCCAGTGCGTATGAGGTCTTTTCGAGTCAATATTGAACTTCTTTACAGTGCGTATGAGACCTTTTCTGCCTCACAAATTATTGTTTCTAAAAATACTTTAAATATAGCTCAGAAAAGACAATATTGGCTTGAAACTTTTCTATTACAAACTTAAATAGATGTTTAACCTTAAACTAGGTTCGCCCGCAGTTATGACATTTTGGTATTGAATAAATTAAAAAAATATACATGACATCTGTTCTGCCTCATTTCGCAGTGAAAGAAAGTCCAATTTGTGTCTCGAATAGGGATGGGAATAAAACAAAATTTCAGTCACGATAAAATTATAATATTTGTTTTTAATTAAAGTGTTTTTCATGAAAACAGAGCAAACAGTAGCATTTGTCACACAGAACACAAAAAGTTACAATTTTTTTTAGTTTTTTTTTGCAGCCTGGGTGCTATTTAGTGTTAGTCTTAATCTGTTGTAGCAACCTACGCAGCACTTTCGTTGAACACCTTTTTTAAGCGAATGTTCAGCACATCTGCCACTAGGAATACCTGAAATAAATATATACAAATGCCATTTTTAGTTATAAAGTCAGTGCTTAATGTGTAGAATGTATGCGTGTGTATGTACTTATTTGTGTGGTCGGTGAGTATGTGTGTAGATGCGTCAGAGATAGTATGTGTGTTTGATTATGAGTATAAACCGTGCTATGAAAAATAAGCTTGAGTACAAAAAATAACAGTTACAGCATTACTTTTAAAAGAAGTCCCAGCGCATGCCTTATTTTAGTGAAATTGGTTCAGTAGTTAAAATGTGATGGAGTAACACAACGTCAAAGTAAAATCATTATCATCGATCATAGCCCTAAAATAAAAAAAAAAGGTTAATGTTAGTGTGAAATGATAACATACCTCTTTCAGAAATGCTCCACCCAGTTTCGTAAAAATGTTAGCGCACCGGCTAGCAGCGTGCGTCCGTATCGAAACTTATCACGTCACTACTCTAATATGCGTGGCGCCCGCGCCGCCCGCGCCTCACTCTGTGCGGTTATGAGGCCTGCAATTTTTGAGGCATTTCAGACCTCACGGCGCACTGAACGTGATTAATTTCTATCCAGTGCGTATGGTACCTAATCGACCTCATACAATATTGTCTACGTCATTATGCTAGGCTTCGTAAGAGAAGCAATTTGATATATTTGTCTCTGTTGTACTCATAGAAATGTTAAAATAGTCGCCCCCCGCACAGAGTGAGAGAACGCGATTATGACTGCCGCACCTGCGATAAGTTCTGCATGTGGCTTTTTAGACCTCATAATGCAGTGAGCGTGTTAAGTCAAAAGTGTGCGTTTAGCGATACTCTGGTTTTCATTCTAAATTTGATGTAGAACCGTTAATAGTCTTTATTTATGTCCGATATTATGAACTTAAATAAAGTTAAATTTAGTGATAAGCAATCGTCCAGTTTGCGTATTAGTCGCGTGCTCGTTACTGATAAGACAGGTTACTCTTATAAATGAGCTGGCGAGATGTCATTTATCACAGTCTGTCTTGTGTAAATGTGCCGAAGGCGTTTCTTACACACGCTCAAAATAAAGTAGTGAATTAGTTAAAAAAAATGCCGTGGACAAGTACTAACAGGTAATTAAAAATATACAATGTTTATTTCATAAATTTAGTATATTTTTATTTATAATAATTTTGGACTGCAGCAGTATAATATTAATAGAATATTTTATTAAGTTAATTTTGCTTTCATAACTCCGTTAAATTGTAAAAAAATGCAACAAACTTTGTGTAGTAGGTAATTGGATTATAATATTAGCCGCAGGAAAATATATAGTTATTGGATTATAATAAAAAGTAAAGTAAAATATGTTTATAATATTTTCATATTCCAGAATTTATGCGAAACCTAACTCGAGCTCGGGTGAAGGTATACCAGCATTGCCGGCGAGCGGTGCGACGGCGGCGGCCACCGCTGCGGCCGACACCGGCGGTCGCTTCGAACTCAGTGACCATGGATATGGAAAAAGCTCAGTAAAATTACTTCACGTACACAGAGATGGTGACATACACGCTATAAGAGAATTTGAAGTTTCTACAGAATTAAAACTGTCTTCAGAATCAGCATATATTGTTGGCGACAATAAGGAAGTCGTATCCACTGACTCGCAGAAGAACACAGTTTACGTTCTCGCTAAAAAATATGGAATAAAAACTCCCGAAGAGTTCGGTGCTGTGGTTGTGAATCATTTTCTTTATACATATAGGCAAGTCGTAGAAGCCAAGTGCCATGTAATGGAATACCCCTGGGAGAGACTTCAGGCCGGCGCGCCTCATAACCACGCTTTCATATTTTCACCAATTGCAACGAGATGGTGTGAAGTTTCACAGGCTAGACATGGTGAGTTTTTACCAACAAGTGGACTTTAACGAATGGTATTAAAATCATTATTGTCATGTCTGTTAAATATGAAACCAATTATTAATTCATGTTTTATTTTAATGGCAGAGGCGGTAAAAGTGAAATCTGGCTTAAGCGGTCTTCGAGTATTGAAGACTACTCAGTCAGCATTTGTGGATTTCGTCCAAGATGAATATACAACACTTTCCGATGCCGCGGAAAGAATATTCAGGTTGGTTCTTATTCCGATTTAGGTCGAGAGTATTGATTCAAAAGATAATATTTAAATCGTTTTCGTTACCACCTTATTACTTTTATTGCTACTAACTATTATTTTATCAATTATAACGATTTTCAAAATGTATCTCTATCAAATCATGTTAGAATTAGAGATGCGCCGAATAGTGGTTTCACCGAATAACCGAATACCGAATACTATTCGGTTAAAACCTTACCGAACCGAATATTCGGCCGAATTATTCGGTTCAATGTTTTTAAGTGTTTTGATGCGTAAACCGGTTCTAACGGGTCGCAAGTAGCTGCTCAGTTTAAAGTTTTTTGATATCTGTTATAGTTACGGAATAATCGCCTATGCACACTTAACGATTACACCCTGTATACCTTAGGTTCAACACATTCTTCATAGGATTTCTTTGACTTGTGTATAGTATGACATAAATCATTCATAATATGAAGTTATTTATTTAGTTCTATAGCCAAGAAAGTAGAAATACTCATACCGAATATATTCGGCACCTAAACCGAATAATTCGGCCGAATACGAATAGTGAAATAGATGCCGAATATGCCGAATACCGAATATGTATTCGGTATTCGGCGCATCCCTAGTTAGAATAATTAAATGGTAATTTCAACTCATTATGGTAATTAACGTTATACTCTGAATGGTAGAATAGAACCATATCTTATTAAGAATGTACATTATTTTTTACATTTTACAATGTTTACAGTACTGTCGTGGAAGCAGAATGGACGTACGATAACATGAGGACGGCAGACTTTGACAACGCATGGTTGACAGTCAAAGATGCGATCCTGGACAAATTCGCCGGGCCTCCCGACGTCGGCGTATACTCTCCCTCAGTACAACACACGCTGTATCAAGCCGAGAAAACTGTTTTAGAAAAAGTATCTGAGGTATGTATTCAATTGAGAAGTAATCAATAGAAAATTGGCAATTGCATCTATTAGAGGCTAGAATGTATACCAATAAAATAAATATACAACAGGAAAACATCGTGAACAACAAAAGATGTTTAAAATTCGCCTAATTGGCACATTAATTATCTTAAATACATATAAAATCCGTTATATTTTTCACAAACAAAAGATTACACGTTCTCATTTCACAGTAAATTACATATTTGTTTACTTATTGGTCATATGACTCTAGTATCAAAAATAAATTGTTGACCATAAATTCATCTTATCGACATTAAACAACAAATCAATGTACAACATGAATTTATTAATATGGCGCGTGCGGTGATAAACTTTGATAAGTAAATATTTAATATAGCTTTGCGTTTATAGCATTTCTACGGCTGCGCAATTAAGCGATATTTAATTTTTTATTATAGATTTATGTAAACAAATATAAATTCTTGGACGTAAAGAATAATTTGTCCCCCACCTTTCCCCAACTATAATAGCCGATAATTCTTTTTAATTCTTTCTTTAAGAATTAGTTCCCTAACCTTTTTTTAAATTTTTTACGTAATATTGTTTGCTAGTATTATAGGGAGACGCTTACAATTTTTCTTTTTTCCTTTTGCCGACAATTTTATCAGTTCTCGTAATGAAAACAATATAATTCGCGTATGAATCAAAGGTGATCATCAAACTCGATCGATGAACGCAAATTCTTTATCATCAAAAACAATGTTTAACTACCAAAAATAGAATTTGGTACTTAATTTTTATGGCCATGCTCATTAACACAATATAAAGATCGTTAAATTATCTTAAATTCGTAACGCAATTAGGGAATCATATTTTAATTAAGTGTCATTAATTGAGCCACTAATCATCATTTTTCATTTTTTGTTACAGATAACATGGATAAGAATGACCATGCCGAACAAACATTATCTAAATATCGACGTTTCGAAATTCCCCGCCAACGTGACGAAGGGAGACCCCCGCCACTACATCTACCAGCCCATAGACAAGCCCGCAGGCCTCATCTACGCGCAGCTACGCCGTAGACCCAAGAGTCACTTGTGACACTAATATTGTTGTAGGCTTTATTTTAATTTGCAAAATATGCTTGTAAATGATTCTAATTTTCGTTTTCACGCTGCTGGAGATCTTATAAGTACCGAAAGTAGTGTCATGAGGATATATAATAACGAAATATTCTTTGTTTTCGGCAAAAATAATTTGTCAGAAAATCTAAAAGATGTGTAATATTTATTTCTTGTTTTTGTCGTAGCATTGTTATATTTCCGCTGTAATAAGCATATTATTGTCGAAATGTTGAATAATAGAACTGAAATTAAAACAATAATATCTAGTCAAGGTTTTTAAACATTCAAGATATAAGTATAATAAATTGGCTTTTAAGATTTAATGAATCGTTTCATTTTTCCCTTGATTAAGAGAGTTTACCCACGCACACTTGCCATCACTTATATTTTTAATTCGAAAGTTGCGCCTTACGCAAATAATTCATTTCTTAATGAAGTGATAATAAAAAAAATGAATTCACACTATTGGGTGTATAAAATTTATTTTTCTAGAAACATGACATATACTTATACCTAATGATACATTTTGCAATAAACACAAATAGAGTTAAAAATATAATTAAATAAACATTTGCTTACAGTATATTGAATATTTATGGTTGATATTTATTTATAAACGTTTTGTGCCGATGATCTTATCCGCCAGAGCATACAATTCATCTACGGTCTGAAAAAGAGAATATAATTATTAGATAATTATGTCCATTGTTCATAACGTATAAAATATTTCATTTCAAAAATAAAATGTATGAGCATCATGCTTAACAAAGTTATACATTAGTGTACAGCACGTTTGAACACACATCTCTTTCAAAAATGTTTACAACTTTATTGTATGAAGTAAATCTTTCGCGAAAGTACATAAAACCTATTAGTTATAATCCAAAAGTTAACAGACGAGTAATAGGTTAATCATCTCATTGTATTATCAGTCTATTACAAGGTTATTAAGTGCATATTATGCATATTAACCTTGATTTTAATTTTTACACAAACACAATACAAACAATAATAAAACAAATGAAAACAAACTTATAATTTGACTTTATGTATACAGACTAGTTCGTAAACGTTGGTGGATTATTGAACGTAAAATGTAAATGCTTTTAAATTGTTCTTTAAAATATGTAAAGGTTTACACAGAATGATGTATCCAACTATGAATGATAATATCAATTCAATGAATATGTTAAGAATGATCAATTAAAAGCTTATTTAAGCTCTAGATTGTTAAATACTTTAACCAATTGGTTATATGAAAATATAAAGTTGTCAAGATAATGTTACATTACTCGTATAAGAAAAAATAATCGTTTGAACAGTTTATTAAACTATATTTTTCAGAAGTTTTAAAAAAATAGGGAAAAAGCATAATTTATATAGATAGGGCGTGATAGGGTCCAGTCAAAGTTCACTTGAATGATCAGCTTGGCTTTAAATGCAAGTCATACACGAGTATTATATGTATCACATTGCTTATCAGTCTGTGTAACTATTTAAGGGTCATGATAGACTGGGCAGTATCTGGTTCAATCCGGTTCGACACAAGCCGTCCATAGGTCTGATATAACAAAGGTGATCCGGATTGAAATCGAGTATGTACTCTATGATTATTAGGGTCTCGATATGGTTTTATCAACCAGACTTAATAGCCGCATGAGTTCATCCAGATTGTTCTATCAATTGTTTTGATTCTAGTGTAGCCAATAAAACATGTTTATGTGGTTCGGGTTTACATTTTGGCATGCACTAAGTGTCGTCTTTACAGCGCCGCCAGACATTTTTAATGCAGTTAAATCACAAGCTTCATTGTTAACTTTATTTGTGTCTCGTAAATAGTTATTTAAAGTTTGCAATGTTTTGGATTAGCCTGGTTACATTTTTAGATTGTTTGATATCGGTACAAGAGAATTAACTTTGTCAATAAATGAATAAGTATGATATATTTCGGTTAAATAGCTACGAAGTATATTCGTATGCATGAAGTTACTATTTATGTTTTGCATTTTCTGTTATTTATTATAGTATTTATTATTTAAACACGTTTTGAATTTACTTAACATAACCGTATGTATGGTGATATGAGGATATCTATATAAATTATAAAAATAAACATACTGTAAGGCTTTTCAAAGTTTTAACATCATTTGTCTCATATTTCAGCACGGCAAATTGCTCGTCTGTGAAGCGCACTCCTTTCTCGATGTCAGCTTGTTTCAGTTCTTCTAATTCTTCATGACATTTAGCGAGCAGCTGTTCAGCGCTTAATTGTTCATTTTCTTCTTCCGCTACCTCAGCTTCTGCTTCCTCTTCAAGAGCCTGGACAGAAAATACAAGCAAATCATGATTACATATATACGAAACAAGTTTAAGAACAGAATTTTACATAACAACAGAATTTTACGATAGTTCACAAATGTTTTGACAAAAGATTTAAAGTAACTCTTTATATTTTATATACAATAAATATTGAAGAGATTAAGTACAAGAGTACTGAGAACTATATCCCTTTCTAACTACATATAAATAATATTATATAATACAATGCGAGTCATACAAAGTTATCTCAAATCCCATTTGTGAAGAGTTAAATGTTTCTAAGTTTGCAGTAGGTACCAGTAAGGGACAAAGGTCAAAATATTATATATTAGAAATATCTAGATTATAATAAAAATATATATACTTGATCGAATTTCTGTGAAGCTTTTAGTTTCCTGTAGTAAGCATCCGCACGTTTCTTGGACGCCTTGGCGACCTCCCTGTTGACCATCCTCCAAAACACGAAAACTGGATGGTTATACAACTCAGGAGGACATTCCTTGAGCGGCGTCTTCCCAACTAGGATGAGACGCTTCAATCTCTCCATTTCATCGAGCTGCAAGTTAGAATTAGGTTATTTAATGCATTTCGAAATATTTTTCACCTTTGATCTTTTTAATTTTTATCTGAACTACTCTTATCTTACAGGTTTATCATATGTATCGATAGGTCGCGACCTACTCATAAATATAAGCAATTAATGAAAACGGTTAGATTAGTAATAGATAATTTTGTTTTTGAACTTACGACTCTACTAGATATCCTCTTATTGAGGTTTTCTTCGTTGACTGCACGGATCCTTTCTTCCAGCTCGGTCATGTAGCTCTTATCCGTGAGCCGCACCAGGTTCGAGCCCATATGCTTCTCGAGGCGGGCGCGGACATGGGGATGCGCGAAGCTGTTAATACGAAAATTAATATTCCAATTAACACATGACAAATATATAATCATTATATGGTGTAGTGACAATAAAAGTATTGATTGGGGTCGCTTTAATGGAATTATTAACACCAAGATCTAATTACATAATACGGTTAATTAGGCGATAGAAGCCTTAAAATTACACGGATTTTACTCAGATAATCTTATAATCTTAAAAACAAACTTAAACTTATTATTAGTGTACTTTTCCTGTCTGTAATTTTTAACAGGGTGTCGCCATGAAAAAAATTTCGGCATTTTGTAGTCTATCAATGCAACATAGGTACTTCACCCCATTAGCACTTAATAAAAAATAAAAAATAAAAAAATAAAAAAGCCTTATATTTCCAGAAAAAAGAAACTTACATAACATTTGTTTTTTATTTACTAAACTTATCCTATATTTGTCTTGTTTATATTAATATTAATTTAAATATATTTGTAGTTTTTAGTGATTTGTTCAGTATTTTGGTTTGTTTTCCAGAACCCCTCCTCGGGTGAAGGCCTCCTCCAACGTTTTCCATTTTTCCCTATTCAGGGCTTTATGTATCCAGTCGTGGCCAGCCGTCCTGACAATCTCGTCCTGCCATCTCGTAAGCGGCCTTCCTCTGCAGCGCTTGCCCAGAGGGCCGGTCCATGACGTTACTCTCCTTGTCCATCTCTGGTCCTGAAGTCGCGCTACATGTCCCGCCCACTTCCATTTGAGTTTTAGAGACTGGTTTAGTGCGTCAGTAGCTTTTGTTGTTTGTCTGATTTTAGTATGTCTTATTTTTTGTATCTTTCTTATGTTGAGCATACTGCGCTCCATGCCTCGTTGACATGTAGATATTTTCTGTCTTATACTGTTTGTAAATTTCCAGGTTTGACAGGCGTACGTTAAACATGGTAGGAGGCAAGACGTCATGACCTTAGATTTAATTTGTATCGCCATATTGCTTTTGAATTTATTACCATTTAACCATTAGCACTTATCACGCATATAATACGTATACAAACTAACCCACATATAAACAATAAACTTACCGCTGAGATCGTTCCGATTTTTGGCCGTTCGTTTTGAATACAAACTAGAAACAGCACTGCTGCTGATACTCAACGTCTGGCTCCTTCGCCGTAAAGTTTTAGTACTTTTGATGCCCGTGTCATAGTTGAGACCATTGCCGTGCTATACGATGGCCCTGGCACAGTATGGCACGAGTCACGACCCCAGCCAACACATCATGTTCAAATTCGCGTCTAAGGAAGCGTTTATACCCGATCGCTTTCTTTGATAAAGCAATAGCTACACCATTTTACGACCGTAATCAGTAACGTAATAACAAATGAAATGTAATGGAGTGCTATTATTGAATTCGCGAGTGAATCCGATGAAACACCGCGAGCGAAATGTGTTTATACGATTCGCTTCATAAACTTTTGTATGGGGAGACAGATGTTTTAGATATTTGCAATCATACGTAATGCTTCTTTTTCTCTAATCATTTTATTAAATATTTTTGATATAGTTGATGATTATTAAAAAACCCGAGTAACAATAACATTATTATAATCTGTAATAAAATATACTTACATTATTCGTATAGAAATGGATTTAAATATTAGTATACAAAGAATTTTATATTTTGATAGTATGATTTCTTTTAGCTATTGTACAAACCTTTAGGTTTCGTGACAAAGCGCTTTTCCAAGGGTCATACATGACTTAGTAATGAGCATTTGTGAGATTTATTCATAATTGGGCTTTGACTTTCAATTGTACTATTTGTGAATTCCAATCTAGTCTGTAGTAGGACCTTGAAAAGCTCTAAAGCATGTTTCTTTATCAATGATCTATTTATTGTCGTAATTATAACGAACTACCTATAAAATACAAAACTCTAATGTGTAACATTTGTTTATAGATTAATTATAGTTCTTATTCTTTATTGATAAGAACTTTTATAATATAGAAGTATCTAGTTAAATAGGTAGTCGATGCCGAGAATAGAAAAGAAAGTACATAACTTATTAAATAAAAATAATTTATATTTTTTAAATTTGAATTTTATCTAAATATAATCTATGTAAAACACATAAAATAATCTATAGATAGATAGGTACATTTACTCGTAATTAAAGTATATTAACAATCGTAAAAGAAAGGAATGATCATTAAGTTATAATTAAGCTAACTGTTATCCATCAAATTATTTCTATACTAGCTTCCGCCCGCGACTTCGTCCGCGCGGAAAAATTAAGAAAAATTAAGATTTATTTTTTTTCTACGTATTTTTCCAGGATAAAAAGTATCCCATTTTATGCCCAGGATAATAAGGTATAATTATACCAAGTTTCATCGAAATCGAACCGTTAGTTTTCACGTGATGCCTGAACATACAGACAGACAGACAAAAAATTTTTTTAATCACATATTTGGGTTTGGTATCGATCCAGTAACACCCTGCTATTTATTTTTTCAATATCCTCAATGTACAGAATTGACCCTTCTACAGATTTAACATAGATGTATAGAGTATAGATTACACAATTGACTATCACATTGTGAAACAGGCTTTATAAAATATTGTTGCAACATTAATGGGCACTAGAAATTAATCCAACCTTATAATGAAGCTTGTGACTTTCAAAAAGCTAAAATAGACATGTTGTCTGTAAAACATTATCGTACCCGCCAATTTAAATCATGACTAGCTTTTATATCATATTCATTTTTTTATACGTTAACACCTTTAACAGTAAACGTTTAAAAAAAAAATGAAGAATGCATGATTCATACTCATATTTTTTATTGACTTTAATGTATGTTTATGTGCTTTCATACTGCTACTTACACTTGATGATCATAAAGTGTAACGTTTATGTCCTTAGAATAAATAAAGAGTCTTTCTTGATGATTGCGCGTTTTACAATTTGTACCTACATAACGTTTGAAACCCTATATTATAACACTAGCGGTCCGCCCCGGCTTCGCCCGTGGTACATATTTGAGTTTTCTCTACATAAGAACCATCCTCGTACTTCAAGGAATATATTAAAAAATGAATTATCGAAATCGGTTCAGCCGTTCACACGTGATGCCGTGACAACGCGAAACGGGTGCGGACCCGCCGCCTTTTTATAGCTCCCGCCGCACAAAAATAATCCTTATGGCATGATTCTGTATTCACGCGCGATGACTTATAGCGTATTTCATGTATAACTTTGGTGTTTCTACACCGATTTACATGATTCTTTTTTTATTGAATAGGTAATAATGTTAACTTTTTTTAATTAGGGATGAGTTAGAGTGTTGTAAACGTAAGAGTAGACAAATATAATCAGAAAGCGCCGAATTGCTAAGCTATTGAAGTTTCACGTGTTATTGTGAGTCAATTTTAAAAGATAGACATATGCTGTCTAGGAATTTATTTTTATATAATAATAATAATTTAAGAACATTTGTGTCGTACATGATTTCTATGTAGCTTTAATCATTAAGGCTGCACACGCGACGGAAGCTTAAAAAATGGAGTAACTTCTCCCGTTTTCCCAATATTTCCCTTCACTGTTCTGCTCATATTGATCGTAGCGTAATAAAAAGTATACTATAACCTGCCCAGGAGTATGAAGAATAATTGTGCCAAATTTCGTTAAAATCCGTCGTGTAGTTTTTGTTTCTATAACGAATATACAGACAGACAGACAGACAGACAGACAGACAGACAGACAGACAAAAATTTTACTGATTGCATTTTTGGCATCAGTAGCGATCCCTTATCACCCCTTCATAGTTATTTTTTAAATATATTTCATGTACAGAATTGGCCTCTCTACAGATTTATTATAAGTATAGATAAAATGATAAATCTGCGTCAATGTTTACAATATTTTTAGTTATTCCAAAATATTTACCTTATACGCGTATTTTAAAATTCAAGATAATATTGAATATGTTAGAATTGAAAACATTTTTATGCCTTTATTATCTCCTTAAAAGATTCGCGTTTGTATTTCAATGTAAAACAATGACCTTAGACAACAATAGGTTATCGTTTGAAATTTTCGTTCAATATTTTGTTTCCATAGCAGTAACGAATGAATATAGAGCCCAATTTAAGATTTAAGTAATAATTAAACCTTTCGGACCTCGCATGTCGGACCATTAATTTACAGTAATAAAATTGAAGTAAACATGGTATGAAATACATAAAAATAATTTGATAAAAAAACAAACTTATAAAAAATTAACTTGACTAAAAACTCAATAACATACAATAAAATGTCTATATTTGAGTAGTTATTGGATACAACATGGCATACTCCAGCTTGTTTATCCGGTGATCAAGGTGTTTCCTTCAACGGCCGCGCGTTTAAAATTACATTAGTGAGTGCTTCAGTCTCTCAGAATGTTTACACTCAACATCTTCTAAATAACACGAGACGACGCAACGTCTACGTCATCCGTTTGACGTGGGTTTGCAGTCACGTAGTATAATAGAGTACAGGTTTTTTTTCTTTCAGAATTTCCCCGTGCGTGTTGTATCTTTATTTTTACCTGGGTCTAGATTTTGCATCATATTGTAATTGTATGGCAAGGTTATAAATGTTTTTGTTATTTAACATCCAATCCCGTTTAATTAAAGTAGATTTAAGTAGAGCTTTTGTTATAGGGGAGATACTGGACCATAATGATATAGGAAAATTTAATACAAAGATGACAATGGTATAAATAAGTCACAGTTTTCCAGTATTTTCATGTTCATTTGTAATTATAATATGTATGAGGTGTGAGGGTGCTTCCATGAAAAAGCTCCAATAGTTTATCTAATAAACGTTTGCAACGCAAACAACAAAACAGATTACAAAAAGTTGCTGTTACATTGATCTGAAACTTTTGATTACAAAAAGTTCTACTTCAAAACACATTGATATTTTAGCCTTTGTAAGTTAGGAAATAAACATATGACTAGTCTATTACCCATTGGAATGCTTATTTAACAAGCGCAATGAAATATTATGTTGCGTTGTCATAAATCACATTGTAAGCGTTACGCCAAGAACTTTCTCATTTAGATCTCAACGATGAAACTCTACTTGAGTCATAACCAATAAATAGTACACATTTTTATGGGGCATTACGTCAATGTGGTGTGTTATATGAATTAGATCTGAGAAAGCAAACGGAAGCTTTCTGACACTGCCAACTATGCGATCTTACATCATTGACTGTATGGTTAAACAATTTTATTATAACCTACTTTTGGGAAAGGGAATTTAAATCTTTTTTACGTTCGTTTGTAGATCATCACTTTTATGATGATTTATGATAGCGGTAGAAATCAATATAAGTTAGTTTTTAGATTCATGCTATTAAAAAATTAAATTTTGTATTTGATTACGTATCTACCTAACTTATTTCATCAGATTAAATATGGTTTACAAACTGTTTTCAATAATAAAATGAATCATTAATCGGTTCGTAATAGCACTGAATAAAGCACATCGAAAAAAAACAACAACAAACAATACAGATGCAAATATATTTAATACTTTTCAAAGAGCTGTAAGATAATTCACGAGAAAATAGCAGTATTACTCATAATAAGCATCGTAATGTATATTTGACTATTTATTGCGTAAACAAATTTGTTAGCCAATTTAATATTGTTTATGGAATCCAATAATAAAATAGCAAGCTTTATTAAAGCTTTGCTCTCCGCATACCATTGTTTATGCTATATTGGTTATTTACTTTCCTTGTTTATAAACTAATATAATATTTACATTTTTGAATCAGGTTTTTATTTTTTGTATTGAATAAAGAACTATGAATATCATGTTAATATATTTATAAAGAAATTTAAAATTATAATGTTGATATCTACTCTATCGAAGACAAAACTCTATTAAAAATAAAGTACTTTAATAAAATCGAGAGACTTTCTGTTGCAATATTGGTTAAAGATCCTGAAGACTCCAAAGATAACCTTATCTCCGGAGCGGCTGCTTTTATTCCTCAATGTAAAGTTTTGTCGCGAATAAGGAAAAGTGGAGATGCCGGATCACGTTTCTTCGTAATTATATAAACGCAAACATGATAATGAAATAAATATGACGCATTTGTCTCTATATGACTATATTTCAATGTTTACTGTAATTTTCGTTAAATGTCTTTTTTTTTTCAATTATAGATTAACTTCTGCGTAGAACAATCTCAACAGGCAAGACAGAATGTTAAATGTTATTGCACTGGCTGTGCATAAATTGTTTCGATTTATAGATTAATAAGAAACTCCCGAGCCGCTGTTAAGACTTGTCGGCAGTAAAATGGAAAGACGTGATATTTTAAAAATAAAGTCTTCATCAAGTACGTCACAGTTTAATAGTTTCCTAAACGTTCAAGTATACTCTACCGAATTACGATCTCGCCTTCACAGAAGTTTACACATAGTTATATTCGTATCAGCTTCATTGTAGTAAGGAGTGGTAATAAAAAATTGTTTTTCTTTACGTACAAAAACGATCTTTTAAGTTATAATTAGAACAATGAGGACACGTTGAAAGTAATCTCTCAAATAAAGAGCATTTTTCAGATTTTACTTAAGATTGTTTTGGTAGTTTAAAATAATTAAATATTTATCTATAGCTCTATTTTTCACATATTGCGTAAAGTAACTTCGCTAGACATATTATGTAACTGTTTAAAATTGATATCCCTCTCAAACTTATGACAAATATTATTGTTATAATTTTATCAGACTTCCAAGAATTTTCTCCTATCACTAATTATTGTCAGTGATTTCGCACGACGATGATTAAAGTAAACAAACGGAAGTTCATAAAGATGACGCGAGACTCTTATCTTTTTTGTAAAAATAAATGGTCAAGTGATCTCACAGGGAGACACACGCAAGTTTCATCATGATTAATGAGGGTTTGGGATCCGTCCGTCTCCGTGTAATAGGCAATTTAACTTTGTAAATAATTGTCTATCCTAAGTTTGAGAATAGTTTTATTAAGAATTTATTTTGATTGAATTTATTACGATGAATTGATACAGCAAGACGAATGGGTGTCAAATGTCTATTACGTTGTGACCAAAGTTTTACAACTTCCTGCGCGTTGAACGCTAAAATAAACACTAATTAGGCAATCTAGGCACTAACATTTGATAACACTTTGAATAGGGTCGCACTTGTGATATAGTACTACGGACAAGAAAAGTGCAAAGAAGACTGATAAAACAGACAGGCACCTGAGAGCGGACGCGACTCTAGCCGGAGGTTCGAGATAAGGCGTATCATCGACATCGCCAGCTGATCTTCTTCTATCCCGGCCCGCTAACAGCTCTATCGTAGTCCAGAACCCTTCTGAGGCATACGACGACGTCCGTTGCATTGTCTTTTTGTCTAATGCAAGCTGTTCGACGCGCGGCTCAAGGTGCAATGACTGCTTCCATTATAGTCGCCAAGTGGCAAACGGCCCGAGCCACCCCGATCCACACCCCACGTGTTCCACACGCGAACATTAATCTTGCACCCTGACACCTTTCACTGATCATTTTCCTCGCATAAACCGAAGTTTATCGACACTCGCGTTTGAAAAGCCGTTTTAATTAAATCTGCTCACCAAACTGATGGACGTCTAATTCAAACATTTGAATAGCGTGCGAATTGAAGATGTACCACAATGTACGAGGTCGTCGGCGTTAATGATACAGGTGCATAGGCGCATGTGTTTTAGTTTTAAAATGGGAAACGGTCGTAATAGTTTAATGTTGTATAATGATGTAGCGTAGCGACCCTTGGCAAATTTACGTAGCTGGTTTACCTGGGGTGACCCGGATGGCGCCAACGTCGCGGGCTGCGACCGGGTCAGCTAGATTTGCTTATTGACGCCGCTTTGCTAAATAAATGGAATACTAAAACCGAAACCGAACAGATAATCTATTAGCAAAGATGTCAAAACTTCAACGGGAAAAAAAAATAGAATGATTTTTTTTGCTCTATATTAATTTGCTATATGTATCTTTTTTATGCAAATACGTTATTTAAACAATAATTTGAATAAAAACAATCAATTAATTTTCCACGAGGTTATTTGATAAAGTTCGTCACGTGATGTTAAATTAGGATGCTTAACATGAGGAAGACGCAAGTATGTATGGCCGATAATAGCCATTGTGACGTTCTAAATTGATAAAATAGTCAGAGGTCGCTAGGTATTATGATAAAATTCAAAGCCATATAATTATTAAATATACATATAATGCATACATACAATTTTGTCAATGAACGCGGCACGTGCAATTGCATTTATTCCCAAGTATTCATAAAATCCCAAATATCCATATATTTTACTAGCTGCTCCGCGCGGTTTCACCCCCGTGGCTCCACTCCTGTTGGTCGTAGCGTGATGATATATACCTACCCTAAAGCCTTCCTCGATAAAATAAGTGATCTAACACCGAAATAATTTTTCAAATCGGACCAGTAGTTCCCGAGATTAGCGCGTTTAAACAAACAAACGAACGAACTCTTCAGCTTTATAATATTAGTATAGATGAGAATATAATTTGACTGTAAAGATCATTGCTATTTTTGGTACAGAAAGTCCAAGTCATGTAAAAAGCGTGAATGTTTCTAAAAATACATGGGTAGATCTGTGGATGAATGGATTTTTATTACTCTTTCACGTAAAAATAGATCGGATTTGTATGGAAATTGGCACAGAGATATTATTCTACACTCGTTACCACGCACGCTACTTTGAACTCGGTATTTCGCGAATCAAGCCGCGGACCTCAAGTAGAATTACCTATACTTCTTTCATTGTTTGTTTGTTACATTTTAACTAAAAACCGACCGAGTTCAAATATTACTTCAACTTCAGGTAGCCACATTTTTATTGGGCAACATAGACTACTTATGTTTTATTGCTTTTATTCCGGGTCAACTCAGGTGAAACCGGGAAAAGCGGCTAGTTACAAATAATGCTGATAACTATGGCCCCGCCCTCACTCCGCTGAGTATACGTGTAATCATAATACCTACTCATATAATAACATCCTCTCAGAATGTGATATCTACTCATCAAAACATCAAACATATTATTTTGAAAGTACGTGTATTTTTGACTATCTTCCATTTTTTATTATCCACAAGATAAAAAGTGTTTGTTTGTGTCGTAAAACTAACAGCGTTTTTTTAAATAAAATACTGCCTATAGGGTACTGTTTGTTCCATAACACGAGAAAAATAAATAAAACTTGTCCGTCTATTAATTGTCCAATTCATTCGTAAAAAAGCATTATCGTTAAATATCTAGTTATAATAAGGGTTGGTCGAAAAAAACTAACTCGGTCAAACACAAAAGCTTGAGCTAGAATTTTTTCAGTTGGTGTTCGCTCTAGACTCTAGAGTAATTAAAAATAGGAAGTCTGTCAAATTAGTCATACATTATGTAACGTGAAAGATTTTAAGTACCTATGGATGTTTGCAGTTTGTTAGTCTCTCGCGTACAAACTACGGGACGGATATGGATTAAACTTTACAGGGAAATAGGCTATACTTATTACTTGTTGCTCGATTACATAAATAAATAATTATAAATTAAACTAGCTGAGCAGGCAAACGTTGTTCTGCCTTTTCCATACTTCTTAGGGGTATGAAAATTGGCCGATTCTATTGGCATACACAATTTCATGAGAATCGGTCTGTCTGTTTCGGAGGAGTATGGTTACTTACATTGTGACACGAGAATTTTATATATTACAAGAAGAAGAAGATTGAAATACATCAGAATAAGACAAGTGCTTTATTTAAATGTTTTATATTAAATATAAATAATTATAAACAGCATTCTATATTTAGAAAAAAAAATATTTTTATATAACATTCTATGTATCACAACTGCAAACGATATTGTTTTCATTCTAGAACTTTAAAACAATTAGCGAATCGTTCTTATCAGTCACTACTCACTATCTTTAGTATATTTTAGTCAATCACAAAATTACTAAAATAAAATTCGATATCAGTACATAGTCTACACTCTACATGATGCAATAAAACTTAATAAATACGTATGCATTTTGTTTACCTACATTACGTGCAAATTCTGAGAATTTAGAAACCTCTCTTATCGATAATAAAAATTAATATCCGCAGGGTTCGGTTGGAAATGGTTAGAGGGGTTCTGATGAAGGTTTAGACATTTTTTGTAATGAAAAAAATTATAACGTTTTCCAGTTAGAAGTATTTGATGTCTCTTATTTATTAACGAGTGTAAAAGCGTTATTAACCAACCAATCATACCATTCCAGGTTTTGACATTTATAGCGTGTAATTATAATATCATATACCTATGATAGTACTTGAGAAATACTACACAGTCGAAAGAGTATTTTTTAGATGACTTACGCATATTGTATGATTTTGGCTTGCCACCACCGAGGGAGGTTTGGCAGTTGGAAGCGTTTCATTTTCCTGCGGCCACCTTCACCCTCGACCAATTCATCTTCACCTTCCACCTTTGAGGGTTCGAAGTACACATTTATAGTAATGATTTTGAGTTAAGTTATAAGGTACCTTTGTGATGTTTTTGTTTGAAAAATATTTTAAACTTTTTTTTCTATCAGATTATAAGGCATCTTTATTGTATTAAGAGTATATTCTTATACATAAATAATATAGGCAATTTTTTTATGCTGAATACACATATTAAAGTTTATTTAAAAAATTGCAGTAGTAGTTAAATTTGTACCTGTAGTTTAACTCTTTTATCTTTTTCGTCTCCTTGTTTGGCGTCATTTTTACTGTCCGACATTTTCAATTTTATCGATTCTGGTTACTTAAAATTTAACTGTTAATTTTGATCACTGTAAATTTATTGTATTTAAATTAGCATTGCACAAAAATTTTGTCCCTTTCCAAAACTTCAACGAAATATATGTTTGTGTAAATATTGTCAAATTTCTACATGACAGTTGTTTTTTTTTAAGGACTACGGAGGTGGCAATATATATTATCATATCATAGGTGATAATTGCTCAAGTTGCTCTTAGTACTACCATAGGTACTTCTGCTGTAGTGTATGGTTGGACAAGGATTTGTAGGGAATGGTAGGGAACTAGAAAGAATCTGTAACTGTGTCTATTATACATTTTAACATATTAAATTATATCTATTATATCTAAGCCTTTAGATTGAAATCGTGCATTGAGCGAAAAATTGCTCATAATCGTGGTCATAGTTAGGGATCGACAACGCGATATTCGTTTTAAGAAAAATGCGGTCGGAGACACATTTGAAAATTAGGAACCTATTCACTTTCAATTAGGCTCACTTTCGATAAGGACAAGAATTGATAGTGTTAAAAGTCTAAACAAGAAGTCAATTTTTGAGGTTTGGTCTCGTCTTTTTCGTCCTCCACTAAAAAAAAATGAAATGAGCCTCTGCTGATAGCAGAATTTACAATAATTTTCTAAGATTTCCAGTGATTATTAATATTATAAAGTATTCTCAAAAAGGAAAAACAAAGAGGTATAAGAAATAAATAATCAATTTATTATATGCATACAAAAATTCATCCATTAACACAATATGTATTTTTACCAGACGCTGCTTCTAAAACAAGTGATTTCTTTCTCAAAGTTTCCCAACGCAGTCTTATTTCAGGATCTGTTGGACCCCACAATTTGTTCGGCTGGCAATTTATTCGTATTCGCTGAAAATTTTATTAATTTTTAAATTAATATAATTAAATAAATGAATGCAAAACCTACTGGAACGACTTAGTATACTGCAGCACATGGTCTGGGGTAACATAAGTTGAAGGCTAATTATTGTACACTGTATTTTTCCATCAGTTTTATTTTGTATCATACGTACAAGTGAATTTAGCAATATATAATTAACTGATTATATAATAAATAATATTTTTAAACTGCACCTATAACTTAAATGATAACCTCGTAACCTCTTCTGGTTCGATATTTGGTAAATATTTTTAACAATCTATTATTTTTAGCACATCAAGATCAGGTTTGAAGTGCCGAAAATCACACAGATATAGGATGGCATAGCTATCTTAAATACATAATATCGAGATATAACTGGTAAAATACAGGCACTAAAAATTTATCAATAAATGGAAACATTTGCTGGTAGGTACATTATTTGTGTATTTGTGTTAACTAGCCCTCCGCCCTCGGCTTCATTTCTTTGACTGGCCGGTTGGCTTGGTTGGTAGTTGGCCCTGCCTTCAAGCCAGAGGTCGTGGGTTCAATCCCCACCCGGGGCAAATATTTGTGCGATGAACATAGATGTTTGCTCTGTGTCTGGGTGTTAATTATCTATATAAGTATTTATTTAAAATTATATATGTATGTTTATCAGCCATCTGGTTTCCATAACACAAGCGAAAGCTTAGTATGGGATCAGATCGTGCCGTGTGTGAAAATTGTCCCGAAATATTTATTTATTTATTTATTTATAACCAAAGAATGCTCCCATGGGAATGAGATGTTGGCATGTTGGTAAAAAGTAGTTACTCCATAGCATCCTAAGTATCTCCAGCCACAAAAATCTTATTATCGATCTACTGCGACTTGAAATAAACGTCAAACAAACACAATTTCTCATATTATATAGGTATTATAAATTATAATAACAATACCTGTAAGAAAGATCCCTTAGTTTTTAATACGAGTATCACTGCATATACGGGGATGAAGATGACAGACGCTAATGCGACGCACCAACCGAGACCAGTCGCTTCTCGCAACGAGTAAGATGTTATAATCTAAAATTGAAAAATAAATATGATCATAAATTCCAATTTAGTCATTTAGTGATTGTCATCTAAGATTTTTATTTTGGGCAAAAATAAATGGACTTGACTGGACGATATGAGCCATGCAATTTGCTCTGCTCATAAAAGGAATGTTTCGTAATTTTTTTGTAATATTTTTAAATCATCAATATATGAGCAACGAGTATACAATACAGAATGTATTTAAATTGGAACCAGCAGTTCCTGAGATAACCTTACATAGACATTTTAAAAAACATTCCAAGTACAAAAAATATATAAAAAAAAATTACCAACAACAAAACCGGCACGACATATCTCCACAACACCATCCAGGTTCTATTCAACGGTGCTCCAGTCATGAACACTACGTCATCAGCCAGGTTCCTAGGCCCATATGTATATACCGCGGCTATAAGCTCCAAGCCACATACCAGAGGAACGCTGGCTATAGCCACGTGGGCATCCAAGAGACTGATAATATGGAGACCACCCTGGGGAATACTTCTTAGCATACATTTTTTATAGACCGACAAGCTTTCTGCCCGCGGCTTCACCCGCTTTGTATTAAAAACCCAATAAATTATAAACCAAAAGCTTCCTCTTCAATCATAGCCATAGTTTGTATGTTGAGGTAGGTATCAACGTTAAAGTACAAATCGATAGAGGTAATGTAATGCAATGGCATGCTAACAAAGAGTATTTGCTTATAGAAACTTGTAAATTGATATTGGATTCGAAGTTAGTTTTAAAGGAAAATTTAATTGGGTAATCTACCTTTCTAATGACAAAAAAAGTCCAGTATTTTGGAGTTCATTCGTTAGTCGTTACATAGAAAAAAAAACAAATCCTTGCTCTTTATAATATTAGGGTAGAAATGGACATGATAATTGATAACTAAGTACATGATAACAAATTAAATAAAAAAAAATTGAGTTTTTGAAGACTTATTTCATCATTATCGTGTAAAATCCTTATAAATTCGATATTTCAGGAAGTTCCTTTATCTTATGCCGTGTTCATTTCGACACGAAATAAATCAAGCTAAGCAAACAGGATAACTTGGTTGCATGAGCTCAAACTTCACGTGACAAAATAATTTTGCATAGCATTTGCAACATTGTTTCACTTGTCACGGTTTACGCGGTCACTGAACTCTGGGAAAGTTATATGGATCAAGGTAATTGTGCAGTTCTAGAATAATTATGTAATGCTGTTTGAAGGCAGTTTGTAGTATTTGGTAACGAAGATTGTTTTTATACTAGCTAAAGTTTTTGAAAAGAAAGACCGAAAGCTTGCTTTAATAGGTAAGAAAAAAAGTAGAAAAATAAAAGAACATCTAATAAAGATGATGTGAGCCATCATCTTAATGTTTACTTAAAATAAGGTCACCATGGTTGGTCGACATCGAAATAGAATCGAGCGATATAAAATAGAAGAAAATGTTCATAATATTAGAAATTTGAATTGGCACATCTTATTGCTAGGTATGCTACAGTATACTTTTTAGATGTATATTATAACAAGAAATAAGACAAGATATCTTGAGTGCTAATAAACTAACACTTACCTCTGTAGTGCATAAGATAGACAAACAAAAGAGCGATATACACGTTAAAAATGTTATTAATTTTTTCCTCCTTCGAAGTTGAGGAAATTCGTCTAGTATACCCGCTATCACTGCCTCTATAGTTACGAACTGAAAAAAATAGAATATATAAAAATGTGGGACAAATTTTATGAATGATTGTATGGACTTATGTTTAGTGTATTTTTATAATATAATGGACTTTTTGAAGGCTAACTAAGGAAAACTATTACTGACATTTTATAAAGGTTGTATTTCTTCAATGTTGTAGAATGTAATATGATATTCAGTTGGGCTTTATTTATGTGGTCAGCTTTATTTAGGTTTCAGTGCGGTTTTGAACCCTTTTCGTATAAATTAAATGTGATATGGTTTGGTTGATTGTCTAAACATCAACATAATATATTGACTAACTGCAGACATCTTGTATGTAGTAAGTAATTAGTTAGTCACTAGCCCACAATCTTTAGCTACATTTTTTTGGTAAAAAAAATCAAGCAAAAAATTTTGCTAGTATTATAAAAATAAAGCATTTCCGAACGTTACTCTCAAACTAATAGAATTGTAACGCAAAAAGCATTAACAAAGCATTTGAACACTAAACGGTAACTGGTTAAAAGAAAATGTTTTATCGTATTCAATCGCACGAAAGATTTTTCCTCGAAGTGAATACCTAAGTCGAAGCTGTGATTCACTGAAACTTGGCACACGCACGCAAGCGATTGACAAGCCTTCTATTTGTACCTTATTGGATAGTTCTGACAAATTGAAATTGAAATTTTATTTTGAGAAATATGACTGAACCACTTGTTATTGGGAAAATAAATGATGAAAGAAGAACTAAAGTGTCGTGAATAAGTCAGAAGAACTGACTTATTCACGACACGCGACATTGTTACCTAGTTCTTCTTTTATGACGAACATACTAAGTAGGTAATTAACCAATTTTATCTGAAACAATATTCACAAAAAAAACCAATCCAACTGAATATAATATTAGGTACTGCCTCAATTGCGTTCCTTAATTGCCTGCCTTGCGAATAGTTTTCTTTCATTATTTTTTTTTCATCTTTTTGCAAAAAATTTCTCTTCATATTTCAACCAAACCGTTCAAACCACATACATACTTAGAAAAAAATCTCAAAACTGACCATCGTATCAATACCCAAGAAGAACAGCATAACAAAGAACACGATCGCCCAGAAGTTAGGCACGGGCATCATGGCCACCGCGGCTGGGTACGTCACGAAGGCTAACCCCGGGCCCGCGGAGGCAACCTCACCGATCCCCACACCCGCCCGATCCGCTAGGAAACCTAGCACCGAGAACACTACGAAACCCGCCAGAATACTCGTGCCGCAGTTTATCACTGGTATTATTATGGACGATCTGGAATATTATGTGTTAACACATTATACTTACTCAAAATATAAGGAACAGTTGAAAAAATATTGAACTATAATCTATGTTTTAAGTTTTAACTAAGAACTAACTAGTAGCTAGTTTCACACATCTTTGGCGAATAATATAGGACATGCACTTTATTGATTCATTCGTTTTTTTGTTTTGTCCATGGCAAACAATTATAAATACCTTCATAAGGATGGAATTACATAAATAAAAGATACTTTACCGTAAATAGTTGTAATGGAAATTGTTAAAACTGGCCATGCTGACCAATCCGCCCCATCCAGGGCCTACTGAAAAGAACACTTGGGTCGCTGCATCTGCCCATACCTGTAAACATTATACTAAAACGTGACGTTGAACACAAAGGAAAACCCTATAATAGAGATAAGTAAAATGTTAATTAATTAACACATTGATCGATTTTTAATAGCCATTCGTATTTGGTTAACGTGACTATTATTATCCAGTTCATACAAGTTTTAAATTAGGTTAATAGGGTTCTCCTGACCGATTTTCGTGATTTGCCTCCAATCTTAATAAAGATCAGCTAAAATGCCGCTTGTGATCAAATCCTTTCACAGTATTATGGGACGGAACTCGGAAGATTCTGCACGACCGGAGTTTGATCCAATCTACAATCTAGTTATAGATCACAAAAATGGAAACTTCTACATTAAATATTCAAAAAAAAAGTAATTTTTGGCTGATGATCACAAGAATAACAAGGAGGGTATTGTTTTAACATTTTTGTTATTTAATAGTGAGGTGGGCTATGGGCGCGGGATTCGGCTATTTTTTATAAATTTGTGCAGCACTTGAAAAAACAACACAAAAGTGACCAACTTTATTTACTTGAATATCGATAAATATTAGAGAGCAATTTTAGGAAATTAGTATTACCTTTGGTTTAACTAATTGGCTCCAATCGGGCCATACATAATACAAGATGCCTTGCCAAGCGCCTGGTAACGTAGTTCCTCGTATTAGTAATGCAAATAATACCACATATGGAAACAAAACGGTGAAGTATACGATCTGTAAGATATATAATTAAAGAAAATTTTATATTTTTATGCTGGAAAATAGGATAAATAATTGTAATGTATCATGAGCTCCAGTTAAAAAAAAATGACGATATCATATTTTAATCATGGAAACAAACAAAAACCTTTGAGCTGCATTCAAAAACGGTTCAGATAAAAATGTGATTATGACGATGATATAGAATTAAAGTTCTGACTCACCTTTCCCACGCTTTTTACACCATTGCAAATGCAAAGATACACTATTATCCAGGAAATGACATTACACCAAAACACCGGCCATACGACTCCACCGATTTGGGATATACTTGGAGACATTTGCAGGATACGAATACTGAAAATAGGAAAGTTTTTCAAAGTTCCATTCATCTATCTAATATCAGAGAACATTATTTTAACACTGAAAATTTTACTGATTGTTTTATAGGTAAGTAATATTGAAAGTGCCTCTATCGTAAAATTTATATGTCAGTTATACTTACTGAAAGAATTCATCCTCTGGTGTTGATGCCGTACCATTGAATAATAAACTTGGAGTGCTAGTAATCTAGAAATTTTTATCATATTCAATACATATTAGTGATGCAACGAATACGAATACGAATATTCGTATTCGCCGAATAGTAGACATTTACCGAATATTCGTATTCGGCGATTATACGAATATTTAAAAACGAATATTTTTGTACGCAACTCTATTTACTACAGATTTTAAAATCGCGCGTAAAAATATGACGTGTGCAGAGACTGCTGATCCACTGGCCTTTTGGCGAGATGTCCATTTTCCAAGTCAGAAAAAACTCGCTTCGGAAAGACTTTTTTCAAAGGCTGGAAACATCCAGACTGAAAAAAAAATCGCCTAAAACCAGAAAATCTACGAATTTTATGTTTTTTAAATAAAAATTTGCCTATTGTAAATTTTAATTATTAGAAGAGTAAACATTCATTAAATAAATAAGTCTTTTATTACCAAGGCGAGATATTCGTAATCGTATTCGTATTCGCCGAATAGTAGGTTTGATATTCGTATTCGTATTCGTATTCGTAAAAGTAGTATTCGTTGCATCACTAATACATATTCTATCAGTGTTTTCTTTTAAGCCTGTAAGCTTATGTGTTGTTACTTCTTTGGTTTTGTAAAATGTTTGTTTTTAAAATAATTTATCTCATCATGTCCATTGCGTATATTATTTATAAATAATAATTATTCTACCAAAAATGATAAATAGCATTTACAATATTTGCTAGACATGAGAACATTTACAAGAGCATTAATTCGAATACCTCCGCGCATTTGTCCGTGTTCCATGAATTATCACAGTCTTGCCAAGGCAGTGGCGAGCTGAAGGAATGATATATGTACAGAATCGGGTATGACATAATGACTGCAAAGTATGTTACCGCTATAACGTTCAAAATTATCACCGCGTAGCCGGCCCCTGTTGACAAATTGTACACAGCTAAAGGATGGGCAGAAATAAATCAGAAGTAGAGCAGTTGCGACATGCACTTGATAATTCAGAAGGGGATATGGAGAAATACATTATGTGTAATTGAAGAAGATATGAGCACGTGTTGATAAAGGTTTCTGTGATTTTTAATTGGGTTCATATATAAGTGATTAAAGTCTTTAGTCGACCCAAGTACCTATATATGTAGTTTAACCATTTATTGGAAAAGTTTTTATTAGTTTGTTTTCAAATGATATGGATGACAATATGGATATTATTTACCTTTGAACAGTGGATTGATGTTGAATACTGATATGCATCCTGAACTAGCAAATTGTCCCAATGTCGTTTCCAAAAATACTAATGGTATTGCACAAATAAACAGTGTCAAGAGATATGGAATCAAAAACGCACCTGAAATTTGGAATTGTCTTTTAAGTCATGAAATACTTATTAACGAAGAAGTATTTAACATGCCTCATTACTGATTCTACTATTCAGAATAAACTAGTACAATTATATTACTACATCAATGCTGCTTATCAAGTCTACCTATATCAGAAAAAAACAAACAAAACAGAAGCACCATTATTTTCTTGTCATAGCACTTCCAAGCATCTAAGTATATTTTTTAAAACCAGAAAGTGTACAAACCCCCGCCATTCCGGTAGCACAAATATGGGAACCTCCAAATATTTCCAATGCCGACAGCATAGCCTAAACACGAGAGCAGATACTCGATCTGATTGCCCCAACGCTCGTGACCCGCCATTCCCCCCTTAGCCACAGATTAGTAAATAGTTGCTACGTAAGTTATACCGCAGTAGACAGATGGCTAAACACTGGACGCGGGTCGTGACCCTAGCTCGAGTCACCACTGAATTGAGGATGTGGATGCTTAGTGTGAAGTGCCGTATGGAAAATAAATATGCCTTGATTGCTGTTTGGGGGGCGTGTTACTGTCACTCTTAATGGTCACAAGAAAACATAATGTTAAGTAACAGTTATTGAAGTCGAATTAGAATAACTATTTTGCAACTTTTGCAAGAACACTCTGTAAATGTATATGTTCCGAGTGTTATGATGGAGTCTGTTTATGCGTGTTATATGTGCGTACCAAGTGCGTATGTACTAAAGTAGAAATTGTTCAGAATGACATGACGTCAGGAATTTTAAACAAAAAATATTTTCAATTTAATTTATTTTTATTCATTCATATTTCACAATAATTCAAGATCGTACAGTATCAATACTGAAACCAAAGTGGCAAGTCAAGTTATCTGGTGGGAGCTGCCTGGAGGAAGATGGGTCGTTTTCTGGCTTGCCTTTCGCTGTTTTCACTGCGCCTAAACTATATTGTAAAACCTGGACAGTAATTAATGAATGTATTTCATTCCTCTAATAGTAGAGTCAATTTAATTATTTAATTTTATACCGATATATCCTGCTTCGAATGGTATGAACTTTCATAAAAATTGGCCAAATTATTGAAAATGACCTAAAGCGTACCTTTTAATGGGAATACTCAAATGTCGAATGCACTACGACTTTTTAAAGATTCCAAGATAGACGATAAAGATAATACATCTGATATTTGTAATAATTATAATTATTATAACATACAGAAAGGTCCCCATCCCCCCAGTGAATAGCATCCTCTGTGCCCAGCGAGTCGTCCCAGTGGAAATGCTGTGGCTGGCTCCAGTCGGGTCTCTTGAGTGCGCACTTAATTGTGGCCAAAGTGACCCTTTGCTCCCCTGGAGGCTTTAACGACATTGCGCTTTTTTTGTCTGGTTTACCTGGCTTGCCAGCGAATGTCTGGAGGTATTTTAATTTGAATTGCTTTTTGGTCTTTGAATACCCCAAACATTTTTTTCTTTTACGTTAAAAGTGGGGAAGACCCAACAAAAATTAATAAAAATGATGGTATTTACAAAATAAAGGTTTTTTTTTCTAGAATTCCCCAATGTCATAAATTTTCGGAAAACCGCATATTTAAAGAGAAAAGCAGTTCTAACATGAACGTCTAAACATCCATAAATTAAATCTTAGATGATAACTTCATTACCATTGAGTATATCAATCGTATCGTGACGACAGTCCTAAATGTATCCCGCAGAGCTGTTAGGTTCGGACAAAATATCCTAACAGTGGGCTCTTGAAAGTTCATAATTTTATTCCACTGCACTTTATTACTCTCAAATGTGGTGTAATGGCAAATTATGCGAGAATTCTTGGTAGTTAAACGGTTATAAATATCAGACGCGTGAGATGACGCTTCGGGTTCTGCAAAGTAATAAATCAGTTTATTATCTTAACTCATTCATAATCTGCTGTGTGAACTTTATTTGGATTTCGGATGTTATTTGAATAGCAGGTGCGATATAATATGTTTGAGAATTTGGAAAGACTTATTTTTAGTTAACTACATGAAACTTTTGATGATAGATGAAGTTATGACGATTCCAAAGTGCAAGAAGGAGTCGAATTAAATATATATCCGAGTTAGAGTTTTAAGGATCGTGTCTTTGAAATTGTTATAATAATATGTCGACGATCTTAATTATTGTATCACTTAACAAATTAGAACAATTAGCTAACTAGTCATTACCTGTTTAAATTGGTTTATTACGAATCTTAAATAATATTAATTCTCTAATGTATTGATATTTTGGACTACATTCTAATTAATAGTTTTGAGTCTGGTAAATTTAATCGTATGTAGAAACAATAAAATAAGCACCAAGAATCATTTTGCTCTCCACAGCAGAAGCTTGCTTGGAGAAGTTCCAGTCTTCATCTTCTGGTGGTGGCATCATTTCAATTAGATATTCGTTTTGACGGAACATTAGAAATTGTCTTCGAGTAGAATCTAATAAGGGTAGTTCTAGTTCAACGTGGAAAGCTGTTGTGGCACCCTGCATTGAAATTTGTGTAAATAAAATTTCAACTAAATTCATTAGAGAAACTTTTTAAAGTAACTATGGATTCTTTATGCTACTTTTAGTGTACGGAAGGAAGTCTTATATTGCGATATTTAAAGACAAGAAAAATATGTATGTAGAGAAAGGGGTGTGGGGTACTTATAAGAAAGTCATTTTAGACAAGTATATTTTACTTTGATGCTATAATACAGTATACCTATTGCATCTTCAACTACTTGAGTTTACTCAAGAAGTGAGTAACTTTCATGTATTTTACCTTTTCTGGCTTCGGCGGTTGTGGCACAGATATAACACGAAACACGGTGAAATCAAAGTATGCTGAACGCAGATCATCTGGATGGGGCTCAAAGGCCTCCGCAGACCGGTCGGTGGGGAGAACTTCGCGACAGTCCAGCCATTGGAGACGCGGGAAACGGGTTAGTGTGGTGCGTGCGTATGCTGCACACACCTGGAAGGTTATATCAGCTGTTTAATTAAGAGCCTAGTCTTTGTTAAATATAACCGTTCACTATAGAGGCTAGGGCCTAGGCTCTTGCTAAAGGAATACTGTTGCAACTTTCATCGATGCTCCGCTATGGAGACTGGAGTAGCGTGACTTGATAAAACCCATCTCCTTCCTTAGTAAATGGAATTCCCAGTGCGAAAATATTTTTTTCAATGCGGAGCAGCAAATAATAGTCTTTGCAACAATAATAAACTACGCCTGTTACAAAAAAATGGCATAGTCGTGAAAATCAAACACGAATTACAGTATAATGTAGGAGTAAAAATTTGGTAAAGTCACACATCTCAATATTTATCAAAGTAGCCCTAATTTGGTATAATAAAATAATAAAAAATGCAGAAATTGTATATTAATGAAATCCAATTGTTTTGGCATAGGATTTGTAATAGCGCCATCTATTAGAAAGAAATGAACATACCGAGCACGGATTTCCCGCCAACTGTAAAGACGTCAAACATGGCAGTTGGGCTAAAGGATCTAGTACAGAGTTCAGATCATAGATGTCATTGTCGGCTAAATCGAGAACCGTGATGTGATGAGGTAAACGCGCTACACCTTGGATGCCCTCTAAAAACAGATTCACAATAATAAATTAATTAATATATTGTTGTTGTATAAGACCTATTGTAAAAGAAATCATTTGAAATTGTATGAATTTTTGCTTTCTGGAATAAGAATTTATTTCCATTGTATTAAAAATTGCCAAAGTTATCTGGCTTCTTGTTTGCTATTTATTGTCCTTAGATTATAATCTACTAGTGGTCCGCCCCGGCTTCGCCCGTGGTACCTACATGTTTAAACTATCCTATCTCTCAAGTTGGATCGAACTGCACATGGTGTGCGAATTTTATTATAATCGGTTAAGTGGTTTAGGAGTCCATTGAGGACAAACATTGTGACACGAGATTTATATATATTAAGATAGGTCAGGATTGAAATTATGAAGGACACCCATAAACTTCAGTGAGATTGATTTGAGAAAGAAATTAAAGGATCTCCTGGCAGATTTCTGGTGCAAGATGTTTCTTTTCTACATACCGCCTTACCGTCATTTAATAGATTTCTGCTTAATCCCAAGTATGTGAGCTCCGTTGGTAAATGCTCAGTAAAATGATCAAGATTATTTATTCGATTGGCTTGAAGTTCAAGCAGTTTTAATCCGGGAGGTAGAAAGCTTGCATCAATTTTATCAATGAAGTTACATGCCAAATTTAATGTTATGAGATTTTTAAATTCCAATAATTCTGCATCCAGCTCCGTCATCTACAATAGTCACAATGCACTTTTAAACGAAATAAAAATATAACACCTTATATTTTTTATTTACCTCAAAATCTTCTATTGTCTAGTCATTAATTGTGTTAAAGGTAATTAATTCTAAAAAAGTACCTCAATATCATTGACTCTCAACACAGTGACCCGTTTCAAGTCTTCTTTCAAACATTTTCGATCGTTAACTTTGACGGCCTTTTTAATAAGCTGAATCATATTATCCGTGATACAATTGCAATTGTTAAAGCATATTTTTCCTTCCTCGTTTGCGAATTTTTCGTTATCCCATAATGTTATGGGTAACATAATCTCCCATTGCTCTTCTAAGCTCAAAGTATTTGTTTCATCGAAGAAACCCCTTAGTATACTTTTATATATTTTATTCTGCAATGCGGTTGAAAATGATAATTGTGGAATATTTTCTTGAAGGCACTTCTTTCTATGATACCTTCCAGCATTATCACCTATAGTCCAATTTATTCCGTTCTCTATTCTGTCTTGGTATCCTTTCAGATAAACAGGAAATTTAATAAAATATTGCCGATGATAAATAAGAGAAGCACTTATTATATTATGAGCTTAGATTATGAGAAATAATAATATATACCTTCCACTGCATCTTCAGGAACATAGTTAAGAGAAGCATCGCTAACGTTGGGCCTTGCTACTTGCGGAGTAGGCTTTTTAACAGTTTCTTTCGGTTTTGGTGGCATAAGTTGAAATAAATATTATTGATGAAACAATTACTAGGTTATTAAATGTGCATTGCATAATGCCATTAACAGTTCCACTTCCAAATTCGAAGTATGAAATTGTCAATTTTTTTTATTAATTGTGTTTAGTTTTCAGGACAAGGAAATAAAAATAACAGTACATAATATTATATTTTTTTCATTAATTCAAAATAAAAAAAAAAGTACAAATAATATACTTCATTTTATGTTTAATTCATTTATGTTATCGTTTTATTAGTATAAAGTTCAATTTAACTTTTACTGCGTTTTATAATATTATACGTACATATGTCGATAAAACAGTTCAAAATCTCGGAAGTTTTGTGTGAGTGTCCATAGATGGCGTTATTGTACGCAATTGTCGAATCTCGGATGTGAACAGTGAATACTGAATTGTTTATACGGTGTTTTAACAGCTTGTTATCGATGTGTGTGTCACAATACAGGTCACAATGTAATTATTAAAAAAAACGTGGAAGCAAGTAATAATCTTTATACATGACTTTATCAGTCGATACAACAAATTGAAACGATTTTATTTAATTATTTAAAGCACACCGTGGCATCGTATCTGAAAATTTCGCGAGTGTTATTTTTGTATGACAATATAGTGAAGTGAAACGATGAAATGACATTGACATTTTAATCAGTGACTTATGGACGCGGGAAATTTGAGCAGTTTTTATAGAAATTTGAATGTGAAATGTCGTGTTGTATCTCATAATATTTAAGTTCCCGCGATAAAAGTAGTGTTTGTGATGTGGAGTGAAAGTAGTTTAAATGTATCGACTAGTTGACATTGTTGTGTGCCGATACATGCATAATATGCCCTCGCATCATTGGCAAAACACCATTTATGTGAAGAATTCACCGTCTACTTCCGCATCTGTTGTAAATCGTGTTGATAAATAATAAAATTACAAAGGTATTGACAAATTGAATTGACATACATTTTTTAAAATGAAAGAAGATTTGCTATAAAGTCTTATTTTCTCCAATTCATAAATCCAAACAACAAATATTCACGATAATTAATCACTGCTTTACGAAAAACAAGTTTCAAATTAGGTATAATTAGTCGAACTAGTCGAATGTGTGGACGAGAGGATTTCTAGACATTTATTCTATAAAAATATTAATGACCTTGATGTTTGTTTGTGCAACTTATAAAGAAATTAATATTTATCTTTATGTATTAGTATAACAGTGAAGGCAGTGAAGGCTAATAATGATCTAAATGAAAAGGATTTTTTATAGGGATACATTAAAAATAATGTACCTATAACAACAATAAGCAAAAGCTTATTGTTGTTCTTTTTAGGCTGTTTGGTTTTATAGAATAGAATTGGGACCGCTTTATATTATGATATCTGCAAATTCCTTTTTTGGATAATACCTATTTGCGATTTATTAACTGGATATACCTAACCTAGGTATTATACCTACGTAACGTACCTAGGTAATTTTTTGCCATAGTTATACAATATACATACCAACTGAGCTTATAACTGATGTAAAACATATTATACATAATATATAATATACTTAGGTATATTATGTATAAAGCGTAATTTACTCACTTGTTGCTTATAAAAATATTTAAAAATAGCACTTTTATTGACATAAAAATTTTATAGAATTAATATTTGGATTTAGGTAGGTAATTTAATGCAATGTGCAACCTTTTTAATATGTTTTTCGGGGACTCATATGTCCATTATTTTTTATCGTTTTTATAAAAAATTTAGCTTAAACATTGTTGAATCTCAATTTGTAGCTATACTCAAAAATTAACCTCTGCACTCTAGATCTCGATAACTCCGTCAATTTCCAGCCATACACATACCTACTTACCTAAAAACCATCTGCCAATCAAGATTTTTGGCAAGAAAAAATGAAAACGATTCTTTTTTTTCCAGTTGCAATGACACACATATCTAGTACCTATCTACACATAACACACAGTTTCAGTTTGTCTATCCTTCATTTTTATCTGGTGTGTGGTTGTGGTTGTGTCCGGTGGAAAGTAATATACCTAATTTATTTTATTTTATTAGGGAACTACATAGCTTTACGCCCGCGGCTTCGCCCGCCTTTTCAAAGAAAAACCCGCATAGTTCCCATTTCCGGGGTAAAACTTATCCTATGTGTTAATCCAAGTTACCCTCTATATGTGTGCTAAATTTCTTTGTAATCGATTCAGTAGTATTTGCGTGAAAAAGTAACAAACATACACACATACACATACATCCATCCTCACAAACTTGCGCATTTATAAGTTCAACGCATCCAAGTTACCCTCTATATGTGTGCTAAATTT